>CAUYLG010044983.1:0-10619 GCA_963573385.1 Cacajao melanocephalus | reverse complement strand
TTGGCTGCTTGTTTGTTATTTTCATCTCTTATTCCTTCCTGTCTCCATTGTTAAACACAATTATTGGCATAATAGAGGTTTTTAATACCCATTTTTAGACTGCATTCTAGCCTGGGCAATAGAACAAGAATCCTGTTCTCTCTCCCTCTTTTCCTTCCTCTTTCTTTCTCTCGTACAGTTTTTTTTTCTTTCTTTCACTCTCACTTTCTTTCCTCTCTTTTTCTTTCTTTCAAAAAATTAAAAAAAAAAAAAAAGAAAAAAGAAAAATGCAGGGAAGACCTAAACAAATAAGATCAGAGATGAAGAAGAAGACACCAAAACAGCAGAAATTCAAGGGATCATTAGAGGTTACTAAGTGCAACTACATGCCAATACATGGAAAAACCTAGAACAAACTGATACATTCCTAGACACATGCAACCTACCAAGATTGAACCATGAACAAATTTAAAATCTGAAGAAATAACAGGTAGTGAGATCAAAGCCATAATTAAGTCTCTCAGCAAATAAAATATTAACAGCTAATTGCTTCACTGTTGAATTTTATTAAATATTTAAAGAAGAACAAGTGTCAAACCTATTCCAAACTCATTCCATGAGGCCAGTATTACCCTGATATCAAAAAAATAAAACCAAGTAAACACACATAAAATATGTGCCAATGTATCTGATGAACATGGATGCAAAAAATCCTTAATAAAATGCTAGCAAGTCCAATTCAAGAACACATTAAAAAGTTCATTCACCATGACCAAGTGTGATTTATCCCAGAGATATAAGAATGGTTCAGTATAGTCACATTAAGAGAATGAAGGACAAAAACCACATGATTATTTTAATGGTTGATGCAAATAATTTGACAAAATTCAACATTCTGTCATGACAAAAACTCTAAAAAAAAAAAGCTGGGTGTAGAAGGAACACATCTGGTCATAACACAGCCATATATAACAGACCCACAACTAGTGTCCTACTGAATGGGGAACAAATGAAAGCCTGTTCTCTAAGATCTGGCATGTGATGAGGATGCCCACTTTTACAACTGTTATGCAACATAGTACTAGAAGTCTTAGCTAGAACAATCAGACAAGAGAAGGAAATAAAGGGCATCCACACTGGAAAAGTAGGAGTCAAATTATCCTTGCATACAGATGATATAATCTTATATTTGAAAAAACTTGAAGATTCCACTGAAAAATTGTTACAACTGATCAGTAAAGGTGCAGGATACAAAATCAACATATAAAAATCAGTAGCATTTCTATATGTCAACAGTTAGCAATCTGAAAAGAAATAAAGAGAATATTTCCATTTACAATAGACACAAATAAAATTAAGTACCTAGAATTAGCCAAAGAAGTGAAAGATCTCTAAAATGAAAACTATAAAACACTAGTGAAAGAAATTAAAGAAGATAGAAAAAAATGAAGAGATATTTCCTGTTCATAGATTAGAAGAATCAATATTGTTAAAATGTCCACAGTACCCAAAGCAATCTACAGATTCAGTGCAGTCCCTATTAAAATACCAGTGACATTCTTCAAAAATATAGAAACAACAATTCTAAAATTTATATGTCATCACCAAAGACCCTGAATAGCCAAAGCTGTCCTGAGCAAAAAAGAACAAAACTGGAGGAATCACATTATCTGACTTCAAATTATATCACAGAGCTACAGGAACCAAAACAGCATGGTACTGGCATACAAACATAGACCAACAAAACAGAATAGAGAACCCAGAAACAAATCCATACATCTACAGTCAATGCATTTTTGACAGAGGTGCCAAAAACATACAATGGGGAAAGGACAGTCTCTTCAATATATGGTTCTGAGAAAACTGAGTGTTCATATGCAGAGGAATGAAACTAGTCACCTATCTCTCACCATATACAAAAATCAAATCATAGTGAATTAAAGACCTGAATCTAAGAGCTCAGAATATGAAACCACTACAAGAAAACATTGGAGAAACTCTCTATGTCATTTAAATGGGCAAAAATTTCTTGAGAAATACCCAATAAGCATAGGCAACGAAAGCAAAAATGGAATCACATGAGGTTAAAAAGCTTCTGCACCGCAAAGAAAAAATATCAACAATGTGAAGAAACAACATGAAACAACAAAACGGGAGAAAATATTTACAAACTATCCATCTGACAAGAGATTAATAATAACCTATATAAAGAGCACAAACAATAGGAAAAATAATCAGATTTTAAAATGGGCAAAAGATCTGAATAGACATTTATCAAAAGACATACAAATGGCAAATAGGCATATGAAAAGGTGTTCAACATCACTGATCATCAGAAAAAGGCAAATCAAAACTACAAGGAGATATCATTTCATCCTAGTAAAAATCACTTTTTACCAAAAGTCAGGCAATAACAGTGGCTGATGAGGATGTGAAGAAAAGGGAACCCTGTATACTGTTGGTGAAAATGTAAATCAGTATAACCACTATGGAGAACACTTTGGAAGTTCCTAAAAAACTCAAAAAGAGGCCAGTCTTGGTGGCTTATATCTTTAATCCCAGCACTTTGGGAGGCCAGGGTGTGTGGATCACCTGAGGTCAGGAGTTCAAGATCAGCTTGGCCAACATTGCAAAACCCTGTCTCTACTAAAAATAAAATAAAAAAAATTAGCCAGGCATGATAGAACATGCCTGTAATCCCAACTACTAGGGAGGCTGAAGTGGAAAAATCGCTTGAACCCAGAAGACACAGGTTGCAGTGAGCCGAGATGGCACCACTGCATTCCAGCCTGGGTGACAGAGTGAGACAACAAACAAGCAAAAAACCTAATAATAGGTGCAATTCCACTGCTATAAACCCCCAAAGGAAGGAAATCGGTATATCCAAGAGATACCTGCACTCTTATGTTTGTTGCAGCACTGTTTACAATAGTCAGGACTTGGAAGCAACCTAAGTATCCATCAACAGATGAAGGGATAAAGCAAATATGGTACTAATACACAATGGAGTACTGTTCAGCTGTGAAAGATAATGAGATCCTGTCATTTGTAACATCATGGATGGAACAGAAGGTCATTAATTTAAGTGAAATAAGCCAGGGATAGAAAGACAAACTTTACATGTTGCTCTCACTTACTTGTGGGATCTAAAATCAAAATGATTAAACTCATGGAGATAGAGATATCAAACTATCCCATGTACTTCATAAATATATATACTTACTATGTAACCACAAAAATTAAAAATAAACAGAACTAAATTTATTTCCTGCTGTTGTACATTATATTGTCTCATGTGTATTAACCATTGATTAAAATGTATCCAAAATAAATGTTGAAATGCAATCTAGAAAACATAATGGGATAGAACATCTGCTTAAAGTGCACTATTCAAATTAATAATTCTAGATTCTTCTAGCAATATTCACAAACGATTGTGAATTAAAATACAAGACACAAAAAAGCATTTGAATGTTATACTGAAGAATGAACGTACTGTTTCTTAACTAGAGATGTGCATCAGTATTATAAGGGGAAATTTTGAAAATACCTATGCCAAGTCTCATTTCTAGAGGTTCTTCTTTAGAAGGTGTCTCTGTTTTAAATATTTCTGAAGTAATCTTATTTCATACCTAAGAACTGTTATGATGTTAACAATCCTTATTAGTCAGGCAGGTACCCTACATGCCTGACAAATTGTAATAATTTTTTAAAAAGCAAAGCAAAGATAGACATGTAGTGATTAAGTACATTAATCAATAAGAGGCTAAGCAATATCCAGTGCCTCAAGTGAAGGATACTTTTTAACTGTTAGTGATCCTTCTCAGTGTGCAACTTCTGAAGTGGTTAATGCTTGAGGTAAATGGATGAGTAGAATCAGGAGAGAAATTCTTCCACTTATTCTACGGATTTGAATATTTCAGCAAATAACCAAAGGATTCTCTGAGGCATCATTTGAATTCCAAAGGGTCAAGGGAAAGGTATTAGGTGATAGTACTTGGTGTATTTGAAGTGTTTCCTTTTGTTTGCCAAGACTGGAGAAAAGAAAAAAAACGATAGAGTGGCCACTTAAGATCAGTGATGATGTAGAAAATGCTAGAGAAAATTATCTGCTGGTAAGTTTTACTAAGCATATAACTAAGAGAAATATAATCTCTTATTAAATTATTCTGTTCAACTGAAAACCTTCTTGGAGTTTATGCTTAATTCTTTTAAGTTAACATAAAGAAACAACACATTGATTATGCATTGCACTTGTATTTACTATCCAGTTATTTATGCCTTTATAAATAGCGTTAGAAAAAAGAATGTTTCTGCAAGAGCACATATACTTTTAAATGTTTTATTTAATCACTTTGCTGCCTGCTAAAATAAACCACATTTCTTAAGAATTTGTCCTTCTGAATGTGCCAACATGATTTCTGTTGTCATTAGGAATGCAGATGGTGCGGGGTCTGAGAGCCCAAATCTTTTTTCATTCTGTTTTGACTAGAAATAATAAATGAATCCTTAATTAGTATGCAAGGAAATATGTTTCATTCTGTAATACAAATGCATTAGGTTTACTATGTTAATTATATTACCAAGGAAACCATAAGGCTTTGGGTAGAAAATTCTTCAAAGTGAACCAGTGAGTGAAACAAAGTAGAGAAAAGAGGATTTGGAATTAGATGAGTGTTTGGGTTCAATACATGTATTTCTAAAAAATAAGAGTTATTTTATTTAATTAAATAAGTATAAACTTTATAAATGCTTATAAACACTTGACCTAGGGTATTTATTTTATATCTTTTGCATCTGTCTATCTTGTATCAGTTCTTTACCTCTCTTTATTTTGTGAAACTTTTAGAGGGAAATAAAGGAGTTGGGTTATCAGACACCTCCTGTCTCTAATTCCTAGAAATTCATAAAATAGATGAAAACTCTCCATTGCTACTTTTCTATATTAAATTTCATTTAGCATGTTTCTTCAATTATTATTCTTTACATGTCAGTTTCTGAAGAAGTAGGCAAATAAAAATCCATATTTGAAAAAATAGAGAAAATAAGAATATAAAAGTGTATTTAGATTTGGGTCTCCAGAGCTGGTAAGAAGTTGATAAAGAAGAAAATTAAAAACAATCAGTAGATAGTTTCAGGAATGCTCAGAGATGTTCTCTGCAAAGAAGAAAATAAACTCAAAGGAAGAAGAAAAATGCTTCTCCATCTGCAAACCCTCACTTTCTCTACGTGTTGCCACTGAGATACAGGTTACATTTTTGGTCTAGCTTTGTATGTTTCTCAGAAAATACTGAATTCATTGATTCACAAGCTGTGAGCATATCAGAACTTTTCTCTATATAAGATTTGCTAGGTGGGAAACATGCAGCTGATACCTTGAAGCAGCTGATACCTTCATAGGTATCAGTTGCATGTTTCTCACCTAGCATGTCTTATACAGAGAAAAACCCTGATATGCTCACAGCTTTTTATTATTTTTGTCAAAGAAGCCTCATAATAATGAATTTTGCATGTTAATAAATAAAACTTCTAAGAAGCTCTTTTCAGGCTTAAAATTCTAGATCAGAGTTTTGTTTTAACAGTTCTGTATAAACCTAACTACTTTTTAAGAAAGCTATTGAGTGTAGAGAAGGGTTGTCTAGAAAAAGAAACTTGTGGTTACAAGAGCATTTTCCACTGATGACATTTATTCATATATTTGCTAGATAATCAGGGGAAGTTTAAACAAGACTAGTGCTTCCCATGCAGACAATGAGGTCAAACATTGCTTTGATAATAATAGTAAGTATTTTGCTTTTTTCACTGTGTTGACATTTTCACTGATGGTGCAGAAGCAATGGTAAATAAAACAGGAAATCTTGGCCTAGAATCAAAGCCACTAGTACTAAACTCTGCCTATAATAGTTGTTTTCTTTACTGTCATCCACTCATAGTTAAATATTTTAAAAAACATATAAATAGTTTCACTAAGAATGCTCATAGTGGAGCCATAATACATTAATTGTATTACATTTCTGACTTTATATACGCTATTTAATATTTTGTGAGGCAAAAGAGGCAATTTGAATAGAGTGTGCTCTGTCAGTTGGCAAAACAGGATGGTTGTTTCAGAAAAAAGGTGTTTGTATACTTTTTTGATCTGTGACCTGAAATAGCAACTTTATAAAAAAATGGACATTACTTCCAAGAATGATGGAAATACAAACATGCTTTTAAAGATTTGGAGATTAGGCAAAATTTTCTTGAAAACCAACAAAAGAGCTCATCATGTCAAGAAAAATCAGACTATTTATTGCCAATAATAAGATTTAAAATTTCAAGCAAAAATTAGAATTTTGGAAAATGTTTATCCACCATCATGAGCTTCATGGCTTTTCAGTATGTAAACACTTTCTAATATCTGTTGTAATATTAAAATGTGATATTTTATATAATGAAACATGCCAACATTTAGACAAACCATGTAATTTAGTGAACCATTTCTCAAATGGCCAATGTTTGATTTTATAAAATCATCCATGGAAAACAGCCATTTGAAGTATAAGCTGGTAACTAAAGAGTATAATTGGAATGTTTATAAAACAAAGAAATAATAAATGCTTGAGCTGATGAATACCCATTTACCCTTATTTGATTATAATTTTATGCCTGTATCAAAATAGCTCATCTATAAGTATATACACCTACTATGTACCTGTAATAATTAATTTAAAAATAAAATTATAATGCAAGATGAACCAATGAATTCTATTAGAATATGTAATGTAGTATAAAAATATTCATGTAGATTCAGATTCTACACTTCAACTAATAATTAAGGAATAATACTTATAAAGCCTTGGTGTCACATCAAAAAAGAATATTCAAAGTTATTTGAAAAGGTTATTAAATACTTCTTTCTTTTCTAAGTAATTGTTTTTGTAAGGCTGCATTTTATCATATATTTCAACCAAAACAAGATATTGCAATACATTGAATAAAGAAGCAGATGTAAGAATCTAACTTTCGTCTCTTAAGAAAAAAAATGAAATTTTCAAATGTTTTAATAAAACAATGTTACTTTCCTGAATAATGTTTTTGAAAATAGGTTTTTAAAACAAAATCTGTTATTTATATTAACATATAATGTCTTTATTATTAGCATTATTATTATTTTTGAGACAGGGTCTTACTCTGACCCCTATGCTGGTGTACCGTGGCACTGTCATAGCTCACTGCAGCTTTGAATACCTGGGCTCAAATGATACCCTTGTCTCAGTTGCCTGAGCAGCTAGGACTACAAGAGTCCATCACCACACCTGGCTGATTTTTAAATTTTTGTAGAGACTTGGTCTTGCTATGTTTTCTGGGTTGGTTTCAAAGTTCTGGTCTCAAGCAATGCTCTTGCCTCAGCCTCCCTAACTTCTGGGATTACAGTTATGGGCAATTGAGTCCAGCCTGTTATTTTAAAAACAATTTATAAGTAAATAATTTTAAATGCCTATATTAATTCTAATAGGATGAATGTTGATAGATATAACTCATATTTTATATTAAAAAAAGCTCTTTGGCATTTCTCCAAAGAAGGTACAAGTAGCCCGTAGGCATATGAAGAGATGCTCAACATCACTAATTATCAAGAAAATGCCAATCAAAACCATAATGAGATGTCACCTCACCCTGGTTAGAATGGTGATTAGCAGAAAGACAGAAGATAGCAAGTATTGGCAAGGATGTCAATAAAAAAGAACCCTTTACACATTGTGGGTAGAAGTATAAATTAGTACAGAAATTACTATTATGCCATTATGGAAAACTGTATGGAGGTTCCTCAAAAAATTAAAAATAGAGCTATCATATGACCCAGCAGTCTCACTATTGGATATTATTCAATGGAAATAAAATCCAATTGTCAAAGGCATACATGCACTTTCAGTTTATTTCAGCACTATTCACTATGGCTAAGATAGGGAATCAACCTAAATGTCCATCAGCAGATGAATAAAGAAAATGTGGTGTGTGTAGAGAATGGAATACTATTTAGGTCATAAAAAAGAATAAAATCCAGTCATTTATAACAATCTGTAAGAACCTTGAGGGTATTACATTAAGTGAAATAAGCCAGGCACAGAAAGACAAATGCCACATGATCTCACTCATACGCAGAGTCTTAAAAAGTTTATCTCATAAAAGTAGTGAATAGAATGGAAGTTACTATAGGCTGGGGTGGTTAGCAGGGAGGAGAAGATGGAGAGAAGTTGGTCATAAGGTAGACAATTAGGAGAAATAAGGCCAAGAGCTCTATTATGAAGTACAGTATTATAGTTAATGATGACATATTTTATTCTTAAAAAATGTAGAGAATGAATGTTAAGTTTTCCCACTACAAAAGTAACAGCTATATGAGGTAATACATTTGCTAATTACCTAGAATTATTCCACGATGTATATATACTTCAAAACATCCTGTTGGACTTAATAAATGCATACAATTTCGTCTGTCAATCAAAAAAATGTAAAAACTCAGGTCTTTGAGGTTCTTGATAGTTTCTTAGAGTATATATAATTACTATGCCATCATCACATATATTAATAATATTCCATGACTAATACCTAACATCTTGTCTACATTAAAATATTTACAATTTTCCACAAACATATGATTATAGATAATAGTTCATTTGTGAAATTAGAATCCAGTTAAGATCTTCTTGTTGTGATTTTTTCAACTGTTTTTCAGTTGTTTTTTTCAGCTGTTTCAACTCCAGCTGTGCAGCCCATACCCTACCTTGGATGCCATTGCTATGTTAGAGAAACTAGTTCTCTTATTCAGCGGAATGCTTCAATTTCCACATTTGGATGAGCATTTCCTTTGATGTAATTAATTTTTATTCTGTTCTCTGTAAACTTGTAGTTAAATGTGGAGGAGTGATTAGATTCAGACACATTATTAGGCAAGAATACTTCCCATATGGATGGATGCTTTCAACTTTGTTTTGAAGGACATCTTACAACACAATGTCTTGTTCTTGCATTTTTAGTGAATGCTGAAGTTGATCAGTGGGTGTAGGTGGGATCAACCTAATTTCTACTATAAAGTTTCTCGTTAACATTTCACTTAATACCTTAGAATCCATTTAATAATTGTTTCTTAGGCCCATTAGCTTACTTTGGGTGATTTTATAATTCTATCATGCTTCTTGTACTTTTAAGCTGAACATTTTCTATAAAGATCAGTATTTCCTCACTTACTATTGGTCCTTCTGAAAATCAGGCCATTTAGTAATTACAGAATAAATGCTTGAAAATTTTCCTTTCTTTTTTTTTGGTTTACCACTAAACTGAATTCTTTTTTTTTTTAAATTGTACTTTAGGTTCTGGGGTACATGTGTAGATCATGCAGGATTGTTGCATAGGTACATACATGGCAAGGTGGTTTGATGCCTTCATCCCCCCATCACCTATATCTGGTATTTCTCCCCTCATTATTCCTCCCCACCCCTGCTGTTCCTCCACTAGCCCCTCAACTGACCACAGTATGTAATGCTCCCTTCCCTGTGTCCACATGTTCTAATTGTTCAACACCCACCTATGAGTGATAACATGTGGTGTTTGATTTTCTGTTCTTGTGTCAGTTTGCTGAGATGATGGTTTCCAGATCCAACCACGTCCCTATAAAGGACATGAACTTATTGTTTTTTATGGCTACGTAGTATTCCATGGTGTATATGTGCCATATTTTCTTTATCCAGTCTATCGTTGATGGACATTTGGGTTGGTTCCAGGTCTTTGCTTTGTAAACAGTGCCACAGTGAACATATGTGTGCATGTGTCTTTATAATAGAACAATTTATAATCCTTTGGATATATACCCAGTAATGGCATTGCTGGGTCAAATGGAATTTCTATTTCTAGGTCCTTGACGAATTACCACACTGTCTTCTACAATGGTTGCACTACTTTGCACTCCCACCAACAGTGTAAAAGTGTTCCTATTTCTCCACATCCTCTCCAGCATCCGTTTTCTCCAGAATTTTTAATGATCGCTATTCTAACTGGAGTGAGATGATACCTCAATGTGGTTTTGGTATGCATTTCTCTAATGACCAGTGATGAGCATTTTTTCATATGTTTCTTGGCCTCATAGATGTCTTCTTTTGAAAGTATCTGTTCATATCCTTTGCCCACTTTTGGATGGATTTGTTTTTTTCTTGTAAATCTGTTTTAGTTCTTTGTATATTCTGGATATTAGCGCTTTGTCAGATGGGTAGATTGCAAAAATTTTTTCCCATTCTGTTGGTTGCCAGTTCGCTCTAATGATTGTTTCCTTTGCTGTACAGAAGCTCTGGAGTTTAATTAGATCCCATTTGTCTATTTTGGCTTTTGTTGCCATTGCTTTTGGTATTTTAGCCATGAAGTCCTTGCCTATGCCTATGTCTTGAATGGTTTTGACTAGGTTTTCTTCTAGGGTTTTTATGGTGTTAGGTCTTATGTTTGGATATTTAATCCATCTGGAGTTAATTTTAGTGTAAGGTGTCAGGAAGGGGTCCAGTTTCTGCTTTCTGCACATGGCTAGCCAGTTTTCCCAACACTATTTATTAAACAGGGAATCCTTTCCCCATTGCTTGTTTTTGTCAGGTTTGTCAAAGATCAGATGGTTG
>CAUYLG010044982.1:0-29555 GCA_963573385.1 Cacajao melanocephalus | reverse complement strand
ATGAGCATGGAATGTTTTTCCATCTGTTTGTGTCCTCTCTTATTTCATTGAGCAGTGGTTTGTAGTTCTCCTTGAAGAGGTCCTTTACATCCTTTGTTAGTTGTATTCCTAGGTATTTTATTCTCTTTGTAGCAATTGTGAATGGGAGTTCACTCTTGATTTGGTTCTCTGTCTGTTATTGGTATATAGGAATGCTTGTGATTTCTGCACATTGATTTTGTATCCCAAGATTTTGCTGAAGTTGCTTATCAGTTTGAGAAGATTTTGGGCTGAGACAATGGGGTCTTCTAGATATACAATCATGTCATCTGCAAATAGAGACAGTTTGACTTCCTCCTTTCCTATTTGAATACTTTTATTTCTTTTTCTTGCCTGATTGCTCTGGTTAGAACTTCCAATACTATATTGAATAAAAGTGGTGAGAGAGGGCATCCTTTTCTAGTGCCAGATTTCAAAGGGAATTCTTCCAGCTTTTGCCCATTCAGTATGATATTGGCTGTAGGTTTGTCATATATAGCTTTTATCATTTTATGATACGTTCCCGTTGATACCTAGTTTATTGAGAGTTTTTAGCATTAAGGGCTGTTGAATTTTGTCAAAGGCCTTCTCTGCATCTATTGAGATAATCATGTGGCTTTTGTCTTTGGTTCCGTTTATGTGATGGATTACGTTTATGGATTTGCATATGTTGAACCAGCCTTGCCTCCCCAGAATGAAGCCAACTTGATCATGATGGATAAGCTTCTCGATGTGCTGTTGCAGTCTGTTTGCCAGTGTTTTATTCAAGATTTTTGCGTCAGTGTTCATCATGGATATTGGCCTGAAGTTTTCTTTTTTAGTTGAGTCTCTGCCTGGTTTTGGTATCGGGATGATGTTGGTCTCATAAAATGAGTTAAGGAGGATTCCCTCCTTTTGTATTGTTTGATACAGTTTCAGAAGGAATGGAAACAGCTCCTCTTTGTACATCTGGTAGAATTTGTCTGTGAACCCGTCTGGACCTGGACTTTTTTGGTTGGTAGGCTATTGATTGCCGCCTCTACTTCAGCCCTTGTTACTGATCTATTCAGGGTTTCAACTTCCTCCTGGTTTAGTCTTGGTAGAGTATGAGTGTCTAGGAATTTATCCATTTCTTCCTGGTTTACTGGTTTATGTGAATGGAGCTGTTTGTAGTACTCTCTGATGGTAGTTTGTATTTCTGTGGGATCAGTGGTGATATCCCTTTTATTGTTTTTTTATTGCATCGATTTGATTCTTCTCCCTTTTCTTTTTTATTAATTTGGCTAGTGGTCTATTTTGTTGATCTTTTCAAAAAACCAGCTCCTGGATTTAATGATTTTTGAAGGGTTTTTTGTGTCTCTATCTCCTTCAGTTCTGCTCTGATCTTAGTTTTTTGACTTCTGCTAGCTTTTGAGTTTTTTTGATTTTCCTCCTCTAGCTCTTTCAATTTTGATGTTAGGGTGCCAATTTTAGATCTTTTCTTGTTTATCTTGTGGGCATTTATTGCTATAAATTTCCCTCTCAACACTGCTTTAAAGGCATCCCAGAGATTCTGGTAAGTTGTGTCTTCATTCTGATTGGTTTCAAAGAACATCTTTATCTCTGCCTTCATTTCATTGTTTATCCAGTCAACACTCAGAAGCAAGTTGTTCAGTTTCCAAGTGGTTGTGCAGGTTTGAGTGTGTTTCTTAATCCTGAGTTCTAGTCTGATTGTGCTGTACTGTTTGTTATGATTTCTGTTTTGCATTTGTTGAGGAGTGATTTGCTTCCAATGATGTGGTCAATTTTAGAGTAAGTGCAATGTGGTGCTGAGAAAAATGTATATTCTGTGAATTTGTGGTGGAGTGTTCTGTATATGTCTATTAGGTCCACTTCGTCCAGCTCTGCATTCAAGTCCTGGATGTCCTTGTTAATTTTCTGTCTTGTTGATCTGTCTAATATTGACAGTGAAGTGTTAAAAGTCTCCCCCTATTATTATGTGGGAGTCTAAATCTCATTTTATGTCATTAAGAACTTGCTTTATGTATCTGGGTGCTCAGGTGTTGGGTGTGTATATATTTAGGATAGTTAGCTCTTCTTGTTGGATTGATCCTTTTACCATTATGTAGTATCCTTCTTTGTCTCTTTTGATCTTTGTTGGTTTGAAGTCCATTTTATCAGAGATTAGGATCGTCACCCCTGTTTTTTGTTCTCCATTTGCTTGGTAAATCTTCTTCCATTCCTTTGAGTCTATGTGTGTCTTTGTATGTGAGATGGGTTTCCTGAATACAGCACACCGATGGGTTCTAACTTGTTATGAAGTTTGCCAGTCTGTGTCTTTTGATTGGGGCGTTTAGGCCATTTACATTCAATGTTAATATTGTTATGTGTGAATTTGATCCTGCCATTTTATTACTTGCTGGTTTTCTTTCCTGTTAGTTGACTAATTTTCTTCATTGCATTTTTGGTCTTTGCCAACTGGTTTGCTTTTGCAGTGACTGGTACTTGTTCCTTTCCATGCTTAGTGTTTCTTTCAGGAGCTCTTGTAGGGCAGGTCTGGTGGTGACAAAATCTCTCAGTAATTACTTGTCCATAAAGGATTTTATTTCTCCTTCACTTACGAAGCTTGGTTTGGGCTGGATATGAGATTCTAGGTTGAAAGTTCTTTTCTTTAAGGATGTTAAATATTGGCCTCCATTCTCTTCTGGCTTGTAGGGTTTCTGCCGAGAGAGCTGCTATGAGTCTGATTGGCTTCCCTCTGTGGATGACCTGACCTTTCTCTTTGGCTGCCCTTAGCATTTTTTCCTTCATTTCAACCCTGGTGAATCTAACGATTATGTGCCTTGGGGGTTGCTTTTCTTGAGGAATATCTTTGTGGAGTTCTCTGTATTTCTTGAATTTGAATGTTGTACTGCCTTGCTAGGCTTGGGAAGTTCTCCTGGATAATATCCTGGAGCGTGTTTTCCAGTTTGGATTCATTCTCCCCATCATATTCAGGTACACCGATCAAGCGTAGATTAGGTCTTTTCACATAATCCCATATTTCTTGGAGGCTTTGTTCATTTCTTTTCACTCTTTTTTCTCTTGTCTTGCCTTGTCTTTTTATTTCATTGAATTGATCTTGAATCTCTGATATCATTTCTTCTGCTTGATCGATTCGGCTGTTAAAACTTGTGTTTGCTTTACATAGTTCTCGTGCTGTGTTTTTCAATTCCATCAAGTCGTTTATGTTCTTCTCTATGCTGGTTATTCTAGTTAGCATTTCGTCTAACCTTTTTTCAGGGTTTCTGGTTTCTTTGCATTGAGTTAGAATGTGTTCCTTTAGCTCAGAATGGTTTGTTATTATCCGCCTTCTGAAGCCTCTTTCTATCAGTTTGTCACACTCCTTCTCAGTCGTGTTATCTTCCCATGTTGTTGAGGAGTTGTGATCCCTTGAAGGAGAAGAGGTGTTCTGGTCTTTGATGGTTTCATCTTTTTTGTGCTGTTTTTTTCCCATCTTTGTGGATTTACCTGGCTGTGGTCTCAGGGAGCTGCTTGATGAGGTGGCTTCTCTGCCTGTTGAGGTGCTACTGGGTTTCTAGGGATTCCTGCAGGTTATAGGGAAGATTCCTGTGTTTTTTTTGTTTACACTGGGGGTTTAGGCCCACCTCTTCCGCTGACCTGGCAGTGCTATTGGGTGGTCAAGAATGCAGTCCCGTTGCTAGGTAGGCTTCCTGTTTTTTTTTGTTAAAACATGTAGCCCAGTCTCCCCCATCTAATGGTGCACTGTGCCCTTCCTCCACTGAGCTGGATCATTCAGGGTTCAGCTCAGACTGTGACACTGGCTGTTCAACCAGCTAGAGTCAGAGCTTCAGCCCTCTGGGGTTTGTGGGGGAGGGTAGGGACCTGCCCAGCTGCACCCAGCTGTCTCCCTGTTTTAGCCTTCGCTCTCTCTGGTCATGGGGTAGACCAGATGCTCCATCCGTCTGTCTGCCCAGCTGCTCCGTCTGTCTGTCTGTCTGTCCTCCTGCTTACAGCTCCCTCTCTCTCTGAGCATGGGGACGGGGAGACAGCTTGGTCCGCAGGCTCTCCCAGCTGGCTTTTGGGCTTATGCGTCTGTTTAGGTCTGTGCACCAATCCAGGACACCATCCTGGATTATTATTCAACTCTGGGCTTGTAATTCCCAGTGCTTGACTGGCAAAGATCCCCTGTTCTGTGTATTGCTGAGGCTTTGGGGGAAGCGCTGTATCTGGACCGGAGTGCCAGAGGGCAAGCCTCTGACTCGCCAGTCAGATGCACTTTCTGGATGAAGCAGCACCCCTTCCCGCCTCGGTCTGCCTTGCTTGGGCTTTGCTCACCGTTGGACCAGACCCATTGAAATGCACCTGGTACCTCAGTTGGAGCTAGGAGATCTCTGGATTTCTGCGTCTCTCTTGCTAGGTGTTTTGCGCCAGAGTTGTGTCTATTCGGCCATCTTGGAGAGTCTCCTTGGGAATCCTTAACTGTTAGTCTCATTTGATAAGGCTCAATGTTTCTTAAGAACACTGTTTTTTTTATTAGTTCTCATAAAGAAATAAAAAGTACTTTCTAATTTTCAAAAGTAGTTATGAATTTTAATGCTTTATATGTCTCAAGAAAGGTCTAAGTTTGGTCAACTTGGTTGAACTGGTTTTTATAATCAAGATAAAAATTCCTTCTAAAAGTAAGAAGTAACTGCTATATTAAACTGAAGTGAGACCTTTGAAATATTCTAATACTTACTTTGCCTTTATGATCTAGCTTAATCTTCACATCTACCCTACAATTTTGTATTTATAGGTGTGGAGATTGGGCTTTGGAAAGCTGAATAACCTGCTCAAAGTCACCTGGTCAGTGGTGATGGAGCTGGGATCTGAACTCTTGCAAATTGATAGCTAGCTATTTATTCCATTATCCTGTATTGCCTCAGATACACTAGAGGATGTTAAAGTGGCAAAGACAGTAAGAAAAGTCTTGAACTGTGTTTGCTTTACTCTTCCCTATGAAATTGAAAACAGAAATGCTTTGTGTTTTTTTTCTCTAATGAACATATATTGCTTCATTTCATCAACTGATTGGAATTATTCAGAGAAGAAAACATGTCCTAAACAATAACAACAAAATAAGTTGAGCAAACGATTGTAAAGCTAAGCATAACTCAAGATACTGTTTCCCAAAACAGACTGCTATGGTTTGAATGTGCCCCTTGAGTTCATATGTTGAAAACTTAATCCCCAATGCAACAGTGCTGAGAGGTGGGACCTTTAAGAGGTAATTGGGTCATGAAGGCTCTGCCCTGATGTGGACATAAACATGGTTAGGATGAATTCAGCCCCCTTCCATCATCCCCAAACTTGTGCTTTCTTGCCCTCTGCCTTCCTCCATGGGATGATGCAGCAAGAAGACCCTTGCTGGTTATGGGCCCCAAGACCTTGGACTTCCCAGCCTCCAGAATGGTGAGAAATAAATCTTTATTCTTCATCAGTTACCCAGTCTCAGGTATTCTGTTACAGCAGCACAAAATGAACGATGACACAGACAGACCACTTCATATTTAATTAGAGCAGCACGCATCCCAACCATACACAAAAAAAGCTGTGTTATGTGTTTTCCAACAGCAGGAGCACCATTTTCATGGTTTTATCATCATCACTGTGAGAAATTTAAGAGCCAAGCAGAATATATTATCCAGGTTTCAGAAGAGAGGCAGGAATTTTAGCAATTACTTCCATGTGAACTTTCTCTCTAGCTTACTTAACACAGGATTTTCAGCCTGCATGGTAAATAAGCTTTTTGGGTATTGGGGCGTTTACATTTTTCCTCTATAAGTTTGAAAGAGGATTTCCTCCAGTGAAATGGATGTGAAAATAATGGATGAAGGAAGTTGTAAGTGCTCCAGCACCTAATGCAAAGGCACCGTAAGATTGTACCCCACACACATTCTGTTCGGTATGAGCTTATGGGTACCAGCTTCAAGGCAACTAGTCTGAAAGGACACTGAAGAGCTTTCTGTTCTAAAGACCCTGATTTTCCATCTTCCTTATCTTTAAGTGAGGAGATTAGCAGCAACAAAACTATGTATATCACTTCCTACAAAATCCTTGCTCCCTTATCCACGTCACTTCATCCAGTTTCAAAAAGGAAATAACAATGAACTTTATCACCCTCACTCAATGGTCCCACTGCAGCAAATCTTTGTGGTCTACAGTATAATTTTCCAGATCATTGGAACAGATCCATTTTCCAGATATTTGTGAACACAGCTGCTGACTGCCTTATCAGTGGGGGTAAGCAACAGGCAGCATAGCCCAAGTTTATTTTTATTTTTAGTTAAAAATACGAGCATAGCCAGATAGCACTCTGGGGCTGGGATTGTGAATGAAAGGATATAAAAACCACAAAGAAAAGTGGGGAGAGAGAGAGAGAGAATGGCAAAACTCAGCTATGGGGGGCTGGCTTTTATAAAAAACATTTTTTAATGCCTTTGACCTGACAGCTACTGATGGAGTTTATGAGTTTAACTGGTTCCATCTGTGTTGAATCTACAATGAAGATCAGTCCTCTCCTAAATTCCCAAAGTCCTCCAACAAATTATTCCACAGGTTAGGGGGTGTACAGTGCTGGTTCACTAACATTGTATGTAGAAATTGGGAACCATGGTTCTCAGGCTGATTTACGTAATAGAATCCCTTAAAAGCTTTAAAAACTACTGATGCCTAGACCCTCACCCCCAGCATTTTGGATTTAATTAGGCTAGGTACAATCTAGACATCAGAATTTTGAAACTCTTCCCAACGTTTTCTGGTTCTAGACAAGAGTGAGGCCCAGTGCTCTCAAATCTGCCTTCTTGAAACCGCCTTTGCAAAATTATGACTGAGACAATGAAAGAGATCTAACTTAATTGATTCCATCTTGCTTCTAACTTCCAAGCTGTCCTTATTCATTCCTAGGCATAGGTTGAACTAACTTTGGGAGAAATTTCATTTATAGTTTATAGTTTAAAACAAAGACGATAACAGCCATTTTCCAAAGCGGACTTCCCTCTTGCCTGAGGACTAGATTGCCTTTGTAGGACTAGCATTAGCCACAAGATTAGAAATTATGATTTAGGAGTCATGCAGCTGGCGGCTACAAGATTCTGACCCTCCCTAAACTGCTCCTAAGGTCAGTGCTTGAGATATTTTGCACACCTTGCACTTGATGGATCAGCTGGCACCACTCAGATTGATTAGCTGGCTCACCTGATTTTGTGGCCCCCACCCAGGAAATGACTCAGTACCAAAAGACAGCTTTCACTCCTTATGATTTTATCCCTGACCAATCGGCACTCCTGGCTCACTGGCTTTCCCCCACCTACCAAATTGTCATTAAAAATTCTCCCTGATTGCTTGGGTAGACTGATTTGGGTAATAATAAGACTCCCGTCTCCTGCACAACTGGCTCTGCATAAATGACTCTTTCTTTGTTGCAGTTCCCCTGTCTTGATGAATTGGCTCTGTCTAGGCAGCCAAGGTGAACCCCTTGCGTGGTTATATTCTGAAGCCCAGACTTTCTACCTAAAAATCAGGATTCTTTGGGACACAGTAAGAAGGATTACACAAGTTGTCAGTGAATATGGTCTTGACTGTGTGGGGTCTCCTGTGGCTCTACAAGTCACTACTTTAAATAAAGACTGGGGCTTGAGGACAGATGTTTACTCTAGCATACCCACGATGCTGCACTTTCTAGCAATATAAAACCTCACAGATTTGAGTCAAAGCTACCACGACTAATCAAAACCTGCCCATCCTTCTATCAATAAGTAGATGTAGTAGGCTAAGGATGACTTCTTGGTCTGCTGTTTGCTTCTTGAACATGATATTGAGTCAAAATGGATTTAAACCATAATCAAGTAATGAGAGTTCATCCTCTGCCCCATAATTCAGGTTGACCTGAAAAATATATTACCTCCTCCCTAATTGTCATACCGATTACGTGCATCTGATGCTCAGAGGAGTCAGAGTAAGACCAGGATTTCAAATCTCAGAACTTGAGGTATATCCAATTCAAATTTAAAGCATTGCTGAAATGATGCATTTAGCAAAGAACAAGGTATCTCTCCTGCCAGTGCCCTGGGGAATATGTGCATAATAAAGGTATCATCCATTTTACAAGAAAGTACTTTGTGGGGTTTTCCAGTGTCTCAAATCTAATCACAGTTAAGCCAAAAAAGGGATTACAGCTTTATCGGGAGTTTATTTTGCAAGACTGCCACATGGCTCTGCGAGATATGGTATCCTGCTTTTCCCACTATGCTGAGCCCAAAGATCCCATTAAATAAAGTTAAACTCTTTAGTTATGCAGAAATACAAACAGTCTGCTCAGTGTGGCTTGGTATTATATTTTCATTTAGGAAAAAAAAATGTCTAATACTAAACAGTATTGACCCCTGTAACTCAGAAGTTTGAATATAATAAGAAATTCTAAAATCTTACCAGAAGAAAAGGCACTATATATTCACACACATACACACACACACACACACACACACACACACACACGTTTTGCCATTTAATGTACTGTAGCCATAGAGTCTACTTGTTAATCAATGATGCCTGAAGAGTTTTTTAGTGGGTAAACTTTGTAGTCTGAAACAAACCCAGCAGAAATCTTTATAGCATCAAATCTAAACTATTTTCCTGATACATAATTAGTTCAGCCCAATCTGAACATTTGGTATTGTGTGAGCTTGGTAACAGAATGTCTGGAAAAAGATATAAATAGGGTGGCACATCTCCACTGTAGGTTTCCATAGGCTAAAGATCTAATACTGCCATGGTCCTCAGTAGGCCAAACCAGTGCAAAATAGATTGTCCAGGGCCAGGTATGATTAGATTCAATCAATCTTTTTAACTAACACAAAATTATTCTATTTCCATGTAAAATTGTGAACATTAATCCCAAGCAGGAAATTTATTATGTACCTTCAGACCTCTACACACTCTTTTTCTACTGACAGTCATGGAAATTCAAGTCACATCTCGGGTGCATTTCCTTTGATGCAATGATGAGTGATCTGGTAGGAAATGGTGGCAATGGCAGAAGGCTGTGGAATTGGTTCTTTTGAGAGGACATTGATAACCCCATTCTATGTTGCATTTTTGTTCACCCACATAGTTGTCTCTGGCTTTTACCTCCACATAAAATGAGATATTCCATTTTCCAAAATGGCTGCAACAATATCTCCATCTTTCCTGCTCTTATTTTGTGATCTCCCCACTCCTCTATCTTGAATGGAGTCCAATTCTCCTCAGTTTGAATCTGGAAAAAGCATGTGGCTACTCCTACTAGTAGAATATGGCAGAAGTGATGCTGTGTGACTTCAGAGACTAGGTCATAATAGATAGAGGGAGAAGTCACAAGCCTTCAGTTCATCCTGATGATGATACATGCTTATTGTCCAGGTTTCCTTGTTCCGGGATTCTGCTGAGTCTAGTGTCTCTATAGTGTCCTCTGCTGTCTGTGGGCAGAGCACTGTGCTAGTGTCCAGCCACCTTAGCTGCAGCTTTCTTCAGTCCTGTCTCCTCCCTGGGTCTCTTCATGGTGCAGGGGGCACATCTGCCACTCTCCACACAGATTTCCATTCACTCCAGTCTTGGGGAGTCACTCTTCTCAAAAGACACTTATTTTTCCACCATCTCCTTAGTATATTCCTCTCAAGGTGCTCAGTTATTGGGAGCATAAGAGCCAGAAAGATCCACGGTCTATAGTAATTTTTGCTTTCTATGCTCACCACATAAACCTCTCTTGAGGCAAGGGAGGGGCTCAGAGGGCAAAGCTGCCATCCTGGAAGAAGGAGAGGAAAACACATGGCAAAAAGAAAATAATGATGTCTCAACAAAACACTCAAACACACATGTAACAAGTTATTCCAGAAGCAGCAGCTACTCCTGAAAGTAGCCCTATTTGAACCCAAAGGAATGGGCCTTTTAAAGTGGGTCCCCTAATTTCTGCGGGTCATACAACAGCCCCTCCACAGAAAGGCTACACCCATTTGAAGCACGATCCATTTGAGAACAATCTTGAGTTTAGGCATGTTATTCTTGGAGGCACATTTCTTCTCATATAGCAATGCTTGTGGGGCTTTCATTTCCTCTCAGCGGAAAATTCAGAACTGAGACGGTCACCTTGAAGGTCACAGCACCCACAACAACCTTGGAATCTCTCTCTGATGACAATGTCCTTGCTTCTTTCTAAGGCGGGATTAACCGACCTTTCCTCCCGAGTTCAGTTTCCCTGCCCACCCCAGTTTCTACCCCATAAGAGATGAAACCTGCCTGCCAGGACATGGGCTTAAATGACCTCTGAGAGGTAAACATTGAGCAGGCATTTTCCTGCCCCAGACCCTACCCTCCAGGAGCATGTCAGCAATGATTCTGAGGTTAGTGAGCCAAAGGCAGCCCTGTCCTACCTGGCTCCTGCCAGAAGCAGCTGCCTTTGAAAACAGCAGAAAGAGCTTTCTCTGTTAGGAGGAAGCAACAGAACTCCTGGCAACGAGTAGACCTCATACTTCCCCTCAGGTCACTTGTTTACAGACAGCCCAGAGTAGGGAAAGTGAGGTCAGGAGCTGCTTCTGTTTCCCTCTTTACTGGGCCCAGGTGACCTGAGAGATGACCTTCAGAACCAAATACCTTTATCTTCTGCCTCGGTGCCTGTGAGACTTGTGATATCAGAGGGGCTCTGCCGAAACCCCTTGTTATCCCTCTGAGAATGGCTAACTTAGAAATCTTTTAAAAGGATATAGATTTTCATGTACAAACTAAGAGATATTCTGGAAAACTCCAAGCTGTATAGTTTTCAAAGGGCACTTGCCTGAATTAACTTTGATCAAATAACAAGCAGCCCGTCTTTACTCTCTGTTTTTTTTTTTAATTTCTTTTAGCATCCTCTCTTGATAAATGAGGTAAACTGAGGCTCAGAGGGATTAAGTGACTCATTTCAGGTTCCAGAGCTAGTAAACTATATAGAATTCCAAGGATTCCAAGCTAAGATTTCTGATTCTCTTTACCCATTTGTAGCCTTTTCAGATGTATATTTCACCAAAGCATTTTTAGGTTTATTTGTTAGTTTAAGATAGATGATTTAAGATTGAAACTTTCTAACATTAAGAGAGTCTGAATCCCTGTTAGAAAAAACAGACATGTATTTATGAAATTCTAAGCAAATTATGTGTCTCTGGGAGAAACCAGTAGATCACAATTGGCAAGGGAAGTCTCAACGAGTCTCTCTTAATCATGTTACAAAGAGTTGCTTTCTGTTTATAGGTCATTAACTCAATTTAAGCATTAGTGTGTGCAATGGGTGTGTTTTTTTGTGTGTGTATTAGAGGTGTCCATTGGATAGACAAATAAGCCTTAATATAGAGCAGGGTAAAGCCAAAGAATAAGTACATTGTATACAACAGAACAACTAGAGTGTTCTGTAGCTTTGAAAAACATTGTGGCCAAACAAAATGTTCTGCCAGGGGCAACACGAGCTAGCTCTCTATCATCCCAGTATGAACGGTCATATTTTCAGGTTCTGTTGGCCTTTGAGGCCCAGCCTAACACACTATGTTCTTGTGTAGCTGAGTTGCCCAATAAAACCAACAGTTCCATCTGAAGATCAAGGAAGAAAAAGTTAATTTTCATTTCCTTTCACAGAACTGTACCTTTTTTTTAGAGAAACCCTTAGTCTTCAACAAGTGCCTCTGAAGAGAATAAAAAGAAGCACATTTCCTTTGAGAAGCTATAGCATTTTGAAAGCATATTTTCAATTGGATGAGGGTTTCATTACAACCATGTAGTAATAACTACTGTTAATTGACTGTGCAGATACAATACAGATGTTATCTAATTTAACCACCAAGAAAGGTTTGTGAGAAAGGCAGCATTGGTCACATTTTCAGATTCGGAAACTGGGGTTCGAGTATTTTAAGTAATTTGATCAAAAAAAACCTGTGGAAAATGATGCAGCTTTCTGGTCACAAAGCCTTAGCCACTATGCTATATTGCCTCTCAATTTTACACCAGGGAAAGCCTAAATTATCCACACAGGATAGATGGTAGTTAGCATTAGATGACCAAGAACCAAGTTGTGAGGAACTGTCCTTGTGAATTAGAGGACAAATTTAATTTTAATCTTTGCTTTGAAGGGAACTTACCCCCATAAGCACAGTCCAGTTTTTTGCTGGTTACATTTGTTTTAAAACATACTAAAATTTAAATGTCTTGCTAAAAACACAACTCTCTTCTTCTGAAACGAGAAAAAAAAGTCACATAAAATTATATCCAAATTATTCACATGCAAGAACTTCTCCTGAGCTGATTACGTGATTATTTTGTCCTAAAGGAAAATTACATGGAAGTTCAAATGGAGACCTCTGTGGAAGCTTCACTACAAGTACCAGTGACATTGATAATTTTTTTTTTTTGAGATGGAGTCTTGTACTGTCACCCAGGCTGGAGTGCAATGGCTCGATCTTGGCTTACTGCAACCCTTGCCTCCCGCGTTCAAGTGATTCTACTGTTTCAGCCTCTTAAGTAGCTGAAATTACAGGCACCTGCCAACACACCCGGATGATTTTTTGTATTTTTAGTAGTGGCAAGTTTTCACTATGTTGGCCAGGCTGGTCTCAAACTCCTGACCTCGTGATCTATCCACATCTCAAAGTGCTGGGATTACAGGCATGAGCCACCACACCCAGCCCTGATAATTTTAAATCACAATAGTTTTCATACAAATCCCATTGTGATGTTCTTAAAAAGTAAGAATGATAGCACCAAAAATTGTAAAATAGTGATTAGTTTTGTCTACTTGGCATTGCTAATGCTAAAGTCAAGATACAAAACAATTACAGATAGAAGTTACTTACAATGCATACATAAACAAAAAAATTATAGCCTGAATATATAAAGAATGCCCATAAATCAATAGGAAGCAGTAATCCAATAAAAATAGAGACATAAATATGAACGATGAATGACAAATGACAGCACAAGAAAAACAAATGGCTTATGAACAAATGAAAAGCCACTCAACCTCACTAATAATCAAAGATATGTATTTTTAAATCATAAGATTCTCTTTCAGTCCTTCAGAGTAGCAAATGATAAAAAGTCTAACAATACTAAGTGTTGGAGATATTAAAAAATAAAACCATTAAAATGTAGGCCAGGCACTATGGCTCACGCCTGTAATCCCAGTGCTTCCAGAGGCCAAAGCAGAAGGATTGCTTGAGGCCAGGAGTGTGAGACCAGACTGGGCAACACAGAAAGATTATGTCTCTACAAAATAAAATGAAATTAAAGAGTAAATTGACACAACCAGTTAGAAGAACCAGGAGCTAAGACATTTTACATCTTATTATGTATATGTTAAGCGTTGTTGTTGTTGTTGTTGTTGTTTTTTGAGAAGGAGTTTCATTCTTGTTCCCCACTGGAGTACAATGGTGTGATCTTGGCTCACTGCAACCTCTGCCTCCCAGATTCAAGTGATTCTTCTGCCTCAGCTTTTCAAGTAGCTAAGGTTATAGGCATGCACCACCACACCTAGCTGATTTTGTATTATTAGTAGAGACAAGGTTTTGCCATGTCAGTCAAGCTGGTCTTGAACTCCTGACCTCAGGTGCTTTACCTGCCTCAGCCTCCCAAAGTGCTGGGATTGTAGGCGTGAGCCACCATTCCCAGCTTCAAGAGTTTTTTTCAGGGAAAATCCTTGAAATAAAATTGTTAGGGAGGAAAACTCAATTTTAGTAAATATAGCTATATTTAAAAGAAAAACTCTTGACATATACGTAATAAGACATGTAGGATTAGCAGTATTATATGTCATAGTAATAGTGTGGAGAATATCCATCAATGGTAGAATGTCTAAACAAATTGTGATATATTCAAACAATGGAATATTATTTAGCAATAAAAATGAAAGAAGTGTAGCTACACACAGTAAAATGAATAAATACTTTGGACATGAAGAGAAGCAAAAAGCATAAATTTCAGCATAAATTTCATATGAATAAATATGAAATCATTTATATGGAATTTAAAATATGCAAAATTTAAAAATATATTTTATAAGGTTACAAACATCTGTGGAAGCTATAGAGATTTTCAAGACAATGACACACCTTAAGTTCAGGACCGTGGTTATATCTAGAAGGTAAAAAGGACATTAAATCAAGGAAGGGCACACAGAGAGCTTTAACTGGGTTTGTCAAGTTTTGTTTCTTAAGCTGAGAAGTGGATGAGATATTTCTCTGTTACTGTTTACATCTTTTTAAAAAACAACTATATGGGAAAAAATCTAATCTGATCAAAAAATGGGCAAAAGATTTAAACAGACATTTCTCAAAAGAAAACAAACAAATGGCAAACAGGCATATGAAAATCTGCTCAGCTGGCTGGGTGCGGTGGCTCATGCCTGTAATGTAATTCCAGCACTTTGGAAGGCTGAGGCAAGTTAATTACTTGAGTCAGGAGTTTGAGACCAGCCTGGCCAACATGGTGAAATTCCATCTCTACTAAAAATACAGAATTAGCCAGGTATGGTGGTGCACGCCTGTAGTCCCAGCTACTCAGGAGTCTGAGGGAGGAGAATCGCTTGAACCGGGAAGGCAGAGGTTGCAGTGAGCTGAGATCATGCCACTGCACTCTAGCCGGGGCAACAGAGCAAGACTCTGGCTCAAAAAAAAAAAAAGTGCTCAACATAATTGATCATCAGAGAAATAAAAATTAAAACTAAAACTATAATGAAATATCATCTTACCCTAGTTAAAATGACTTATATCTTAAAGACAGGCAATTACATTTTATACATTTTTAAAAGTACCCCCAGAGACCAACACCCTTTCTCCAAGTAGGCAAAGTGAAGGGCTGCTTGTCACCTTTGGAATGAATATCTTTCTTTGAACCATGGCTATGACTGAACTCCCAAGAACTTACATTTCAGATAAAACAATGAAGACAACTCAGAAGCCCATTCTGGAAGAATGAGAAACTCTCTACAATTTTTAGCCTGAGCTCCTTTTTCAACAACACCCAGGAACCCACTGGTGTGGATTCCATGCTTTGCCCTCAGTGTGGGAGCTGGTGTGAAAAGGAGAACTAACTTTTAAACGCAGAGATAGATTTGGGTTTGAATTCTAGCCTTGCCACTTTCTGGCTTCAGCTTCTTCATTTATAATACAAAACTAATAAGACAAATCTACTTCACTGGGTTTTTATGAGGATGAAATTAGTTACTTCATATAAAATGCCTGGTATACATAAGCACCCATAAGCAATACAAATCAGCAGTCTAGGAAAATCTATTCTTATTCTCTTTCTTGCTCTTTTTTTGTCTAAGATGCCTGCCATTTTCAAATTTGCCCTATAACTAAATATTTTCTTTCAGATTCCCTTACCTGAGGTTTATGGTGACATACACCCTAATTCACGGTTAAGTAGTCAATTTGCTAGTTATTTCTAAACTTAGAAAAAAAAGAAAAGATATTAAAATGTTCCACTTATTCATGGTTCTTGCTCCCTTAAAAGCACTAGTGGAGGTCAATTAAGACCATTACCTCAGAGTGCTCAGACATTACTAAAACAAATTACTCTGGGTCAGTATAAGGGGAGCCTTAACACTCATTCCAGTAGAGGAGGTTGGGAGGCCCCCTGAGAAAAAGTGAAAGAATGGATCTCTTGTTGGCTCACACATGACATTATTTAGAAATGGTTTGTTTTTCTAATATGACCAGATGGCTCCCAGCCACATATAAAAACACTCCAAACTACACTGATTTACTTGATAAGTGTCCTACAAAATGCAGTTAACCTAGACTGAAGGGCATGTGTCTATCTGGAGGTAAACTTTATTCAAGGATTGTATGGTCTGCTAACGAGAGCTCTTCCTTGAGAATATTAAAATATCAATGTCAGAAGGAAAAGCACTTGGTTGAGCCAGAAGTTGTAGGTTTAAATATTTACTCCACTACTTCCTGGTGAGGTGGCATGAGTACACTGTTCAGTTTCTAGGCCTTCATTCCTTCATTTGTGAAGCAGGGATTATAATACTGTAACTCACAGAGTTCTGGTAAGGTTTAAGTGAATATTATGAAAGACTCTGGAATGAAGCCAGATGCCTAGTAAGCACTCAACAGATATTAGGTAAAATATTAGCTGACAGTAGATCAACTTGGACATGTGTTTTCAAACTTTAGATCCTTGTTTCAAGATGGTAGGGAACATAATGGAGTCGAAAGAAGTTTTAGACTCGCAGCAAAGTGGGGAAAAAGAAAAACAAATTGTACTTGCTACTGGCTGGGTGGCTCTGAACAAATTTCTCAGCTTTTCTGAGTCTTATTTTCTTTTCTAATTTTTAAAAAATTTTTGTGGGCACATAGTAGCTGTATATATTTATGGGATACATGAGATGCTTTGATACAAGCATGCAGTGTGACATAATGAGTCTTATTTTCTTAATGTACAAAATGGGGCATCATCAGATAAAGCATCTTCTCTCTCTGCTTTCTAGGATCATTGAAGGAAACAAAGTTTATCTTTGTGTGTCCCCAGCCTTCACATTCTGCATTCCTTCTGTCTCTAAAAGTAATAACCATTGTTAAGCATGTATTTGTGTTTTCTTAAATTACTAACTTCTGATGGAATAGTCTTTAAAAAATTCAGTGGAAGAATTATAGCTGTGCTTTGGAATTCTAGTCTTCTTTCAGGGAGCACTTTATATGTAAAGGCAAACAGCAACTCCAGAACAGAATACTAGTAACAGTAATAATTAGGATAATTAATCATCTCTGGAGAAACACTACCGTCTTCTGTGATCTTGTGCTTGCAAGTTCAATCAGATGAAATAATTCCATAATAGTTTAAATTCTAGAACTACCTTGACTCAGAATCTGAGTAATAGTTTCTGAATACTCTAGAAATCAAATGTTATAGCCACTTGGCTGCATTGTTGGGTTAATCAAAAGATAAGGTCTGTAATAGCCTGAGTTCTTGAAGGGTTCAGACTCAGTGAGTTGGGTGGTATTCTAGCACATGGGGTATGCATGGAAGTTTACGGAACATGGCCTGGAGGAAAATAATTCTTGTTAGATTTTAGTTTGGCTGAATAAGAAATATTCAAGTTTGTCTGTCTTATCTCTCTTTAAAAAATAAAAAAACTGTTCCATTGGTCTGTATGTCTGTTTTGGTACCAGAATGGTACCGTTATGGTGCTAAAACAGAGATATAGACCAATGGAACAGAACAGAGGCCCTGGAAGTAACGCCACACATCTACAACCATCTGATCTTCAACAAACCTGACAAAAACAAGCAATGGGGTAAGGATTCCCTGTTTAATAAATGGTGTTGGGAAAACTGGCTAGCTATATGCAGAAAGCTGACACTGGACCCATTCCTGACACCTTACACTAAAATTAACTCCAGATGGATTAAAGATTTAAACATAAAACCTAACACCATAAAAACCCTAGAAGAAAACCTAGGCAAAACCATTCAGGACATAGGCATAGGCAAGGACTTCATAATTAAAACACCAAAAGCAATGGCAAAAAAAGTCAAAATAGACAAATGGGATCTAATTAAACTGAAGAGTTTCTGCACAGCAAAAGAAACAGTCATTAGAGTGAACTGGCAATCTACGCATTTGACAAAGGCCTAATATCCAGAATGTACAAAGAACTAAAGCAGATTTATAAGAAAAAAACAATGCCATTCAAAAGTGGGCGAAGGATATGAACAGACACTTTTCAAAAGAAGACATTCATGAGACCGTGAAACATATGAAAACATGTTCATCATCACTGGCCATCAGAGAAAAGCAAATCAAAACCACATTGAGATACCATCTCACACCAGTTAGAATGGTGATCATTAAAAAATCAGGAGACAACAGATGCTGGAGAGAATGTGGAGAAAAACACTTATACACTGTTGGTGGGAGTGTAAATTAGTTCAACCATTGTGAAAGACAGTGTGGCGCTTCCTCAAGGACCTAGAAATAGAAATTCCATTTGGCCCAGCAATCCCATTATTGGGTATATACCCAAAGGATTATAAATAATTCTACAATAATGATACATGCACATGTATGTTCATTGTGGCACTGTTTACAATAGCAAAAACTTGGAACCAACCCAAATGTCCATCAATGATAGACTTGACAAAGAAAATGTGGGACATATACACTATGGAATACTATGCAGCCATAACAAAATGACATGTTCGTGTTCTTTGCAGGGACATAGATGAATCTGGAAACCATCATTCTCAGCAAACTGACACAAGAACAGAAAAACACTGCATGTTCTCACTCATAGGCAGGTGTTGAACAATGACAACACATGGACACAGGGAGGGGAGCATCACACACTGGGGTTGGTAGTGGGAGACTAAGGGAGGGACAGCAGGGGGAAGGAGGGTTGGGAGAGATAACACGGGGAGAAATGCCAGTTGCAGGTGACAGGGGGATGGAGGAAGCAAACCACCTGGCCAAGTATGTACCTATCCAAAAATCCTGCATGATCAACCCATGTACCCCAGAACCTAAAGTACAATTTAAAAAAACCTTTCTTTAATGTTTAAGTTATACATGAATACATTCTTACTAAAAAAAAAAATTAATTCTATGGATAAAGTTTATGTCTCCTTAATCACTACTCTCCTTCTTAAAGGTGACTACTATTCATTGTGCATCCTTCCAGAACCGTTTTCTCTGAATTTCTTAGCACATATATGTTATGTAGAAATATATAGTTTCATGAATATGCATTTGTACATGAATAATACAAACTATTCTGTGACTAGCTTTTTACTCTACGATGTGTATTAAGAGGGAATTCCAGGTCAGTTTTGCAGACAGCAACCTCAGCCTTTTTAACAGTTGTATAGTACTTTGTAGCATGAATGTGCTTTTTTTTTTGGAAAGGGTCTCTTCTCTGTTGCCCAGGCTGAAGGGCAGTGGCGCAATCTTATTCACTGCAACCTCTACCTCCCAGGTTCAAGTGATTCTCTAACCTCAGCTCCAGAGTAGCTGGGATTGCAGGCACATGCCACCACAACCCGGCTAATTTTTGTATTTTTAGTAGAGGTGGGATTTCACCGTGTTGGCCAGGCTGCAATATGCTACCTTTTGTTTAATTGTCTTCCTACTGACTTACAAGTGAGTCATTTCAAATATTTTGCTCTTATAGATACTGTTGTAATGAATATATTTGTTCATGCCTTCTTAGGCACATGTATAGATATGAAAAAAGTAATTACTGATCTTAGGATATACACATTAAAAGCTATAACACTGACAAATTACCTTCCCACATGCCTGTCCTAGTTTATACCATCATCAGCAGTGTATCATGGAACCAATTTCCCTGTACTTTCACCAAGATTTGATAGCAAATATTTCATTTTTTGCTTAATGAGAAAAAAATGTTATCTTATGGTTTTTATTTGTATTTATTAGATTTGTAGAAATATTTATTACCTTTTCATGAGTATATTGCTTATGTGTATTTTTCTTCAGTAAACTACCTGCTAATATATACGTAAGTCTTCTCTGGACTTCATTCTTTGAATCTATTTGCATTTTCCTGCATAGATGCCACATTTGCTTAATTAATCTAGCTTTTTAATATTCTTTAATATGTTGGGAAGGGGAGTTTTTTCCATTTGTTTAGATCTTTTTACTTGCAAATTACTTACACAAGGAAATATCTAATCTCACATTACACTTGTCACCAAATGACAGATATTATTCTCCATTTCTTAGAAATGAGGAAATAAAACCACAAAATGTACAAAGTCAGATCTAAAACCCGTATCTTTGGCTCCAGACTTTTCTTTTGAAGTTCTGCAGTTATACCCAGATGCCACAGAAGCATAGCATCTTATAGGGAAGTAATTTAGGGAAGAATTATTTAATCTAAATTCTGCTTTCTACAGATGAGTAAACTAAGGTATGGGAAAGCTAAGTACCTAAAACCTAGTACTAGAACACAGATCTTCAGGTTTTTGTTCAGTTAGGTTTCTATAATGGCAGTATTTCATAAACAAATGTTAGTGCGTTTTTTTTTCCCCATCACTGTCCTGAAAGAGGAAAAAAAAATTAGAACCATTGTAATACCATTAGTTTTTTTCAGTTTTTAAATTATGAAATAAAGGGAAATAAATTGTCAAGGTTGAGACTGGGCACATATGAGTTCAAACTCAGGAGCCTTTTATATGTTTATAGCAGCTCTGTGGGAGTGATGGGGAATAAAATCATTCCCAGTTACAATAATGAATACAGTCTGTTTATCTACTGCCCATCTCCTGAATATCTCAAGCATTTCATAGTGCTGCATCTATAAGCAAGGAGGGACAGTTGTGTCCAGAACAAGCAGTTGTAACTATTGTGAGGCCCCATCTGGAACAGAAGGTGATTCAAGCTCTTTCTTTGATTGGAGTCTTTCACACCTTGGTTTTCAGCATTCTGAGCTAGGAGACATGTGAATACTGAATTTCAACAGCCATCTCGTTTCACCTGATAGTACTTATTTTTGTCTGAGCAAAGGACAAGAACAGTTTAACCTGCATTTCAAACTTCAAAACAGTTGTAGCTACTCCTGGAAAGAGAGAGACAGGAGGCTGCCCATGCCTCAGCATCCTCTGGATTTTGAGCCAGAATGAAAAAAAAAAAAAAAAAAAAAGACAACAACACTTGAAGTTCTGACCAAGTTTGGGCCCACAGTCTCAGATCCTCTGAGTTACATAGCAGGAAGAAAGAGTCCCCTGTGGGGTCATGAACCACACTGCTTGCTTGAATAATCTGTGCTTATTTCTGGGTCCTCAACTTGGCCATCTGATGGCTTGCATGTATTCCATTTATAGTCCTCAGGCAAATTCTTTAAGCTTTTGGGTTGCGTTTTTCATTTCCATTTGTTATAAATAATAGGTCAGGACACATGTCTTGAATAGCCTAAGATCTAAAACATATGTTTGTGCAATGAGACCACAGAGGTAGAACTATAGAACGTGAAGCCAATTTATTTTTAGAAAAGACTTTTGTTGTCGTTCAACATATTTATTTTAAAAGTCATTTTTGTTTATCCAATATGTCATGCTATTAAGAAACAGATAAGAAGGCAAAGCTCCTCCCCTCCAGGAGTTCATAATCTCATTCCTCAGTGTCCCTTCTTCATGCTCAAAGAGTACCAGTTTGAAGAACTAGGGGGTTCCAAAAAAGGTAATAAAGTGAAGTCGAAGGGGAGCACACTTTCCCCTCAGACAGTCTCAAGCCAGTGAATTATCCCTACCAGTTTTCTTCAGGCCCTTCAACGGGAATGTAGAATAGCTGTATAGACCTCCCAACTATACATGGTAGCTTTGGTCTAAATTATAAAACTGTTCCTTCGTTTCCTCTGAGACTGCAGTTCTCCTATCTGCACACACACTTTCCTGGCTCTGCAGCAGAAACTTAGTTACAGGACCCATTTCTTAGGTCATCCTGTCTTCCTCTTTGGGTGGGGAAGAAGTTTCCTTCTTCTCAGATATTCCTGCTGTGAACTTTATGTCTTCCTTCACTAACTTTGCAGATACTTTCCTGCTCCTTCTGGAGAATTCTGGTCCTAGAACAATTCCGCTACTACCACTCCTCCTCCTCCTCTTCCTCCTTTTCCTCTTCCTCTTCTTTAGAGATAATGATGTGGTACAATCCTGAGTTAGGATCCTGAATCTACCACTTAATAATTGGAGTGTCAATGTTCTTGACTGTAAAATAGATTAAAACATTCACACCTACCTGCCTCAGCAGATTGATGAAATGATTAAGGTATATGAAGCAGATACCTCTATAAGTATTGGCTCAAGTCTCCTTTTCCTAATTAAACCCCAAATTGCTCTTTTAGGCTATATGCCATCCAACTCTGGTCTGTGGTTATCTTTCTTACTTTTTTTAAAAACATACTTGGCTTTCATCCCTGAATTTCTCCCTAGACAGTTTTCTCTGACCTGTGAGCATTGCCTTCAGTTGGCTGACCCAGCTTTGTCTCCAGTGATGTTCAGCTTTCCCCACCACTACCACCACCACTAGGTTGTTGTAAACTGTAGATCACAGGACCCCCTTCTAAGACATCCCCATTATATACCTCCTACAGGTCCTGTGATATGTTGATTAGTTGCCTCTTTTATTGAGATGGGTGAAAAGGGAACACCAATTTGCAGCACGGTATAAGTATTCTTACCACAGCCTAGCTCAGTTACCAGTGGTTTAACAATCAGCTTACAAATATCCTGAATATTTAATAATACATTTTTCAACCTAGCAAGAGCTGGCTCCAGTATACAGTTGATACAGGTTCCAGCTAAATATTCCTCTTGATTCAAAGGGATCTTTTTATAACTCTGTAATAAATTTCATAGGATCTTCTACTATGTCTTGCCTCCAACATTAGTTTTTAGCCCATTTGCAGGGCTGAAATGATTGACATACCATTGAACTCAGCAAATTCCTCAGCTTTTTCTGGAGTAGAACTCGACTCACCTCACATAGTAAACCATTGTCTTTGCCCCCAAAAATTTAGTTACTAGGACATATTTTCTTTCTTTTCTTCTTTCTTTCTTTTCATCTTAAATGTGATATTTATTTAAATCCAAAGACATACATGCTGTGGGCTGGGTGTTTGTGTCCCCCTAAAATTCATGTGTTGAAATCCTAACCCCCAATGTGAAACTATTAGGAGGTAGGGCCTTTGGGAAATGATTAGGTTATGAGAGCAGAGCATCTTATAAAAGAGACTCTGTAGAGCCCCATTGCCCCTTCTGCCAGAGAGGACACAGCAAGAAGGTGGCTGTTCATGAAGCAGGAAGCAAGCCCTCAGACACTGAACCTGCTGGATTCTTGCTTTTGGGTTTCCCAGCCTTCAGAACTATGAGAAATAAATTTCTGTTGTTTATAACCACACAGTATATGGTATTCTGTTATAGTGGCCCAAACAGACTAAGACAGACATATATACAAATAATTTCACTTAGCGCCGAGAAGGAGAAACCTGTCAACATTCTCCCCATTTCTCAGTTGATTTTGTGAGAGCAGCAGCAGAATGAGAAGAGACTGAGTTAAACGCTTGAGAGTTAAACAAGAAAAAGACTAAGACTGTCCTTAAAGCATGAAAAACAATGATCTTTTATCTTTTAAGCATCTGTGTCCAAAACTGCATGATGAAACACAATTCTAGACGAAAAGAATCTAATGCTTTAAAATAATTTAAAACCTTTCCAAACAGCCAAATCATGCTCCAAAAAGAGCACATCTCCTTAATTTTCTAATTTATCATTTAATTCTGACAATTTTTTGAAGAGGACCAGGAAGTGTCTTTCTTTCAATAAAGAAATTCCAAATTGGCTTTAGTTGAAAAAAATTCTTGACTCTTTTTGTGACACATTTGAATTTCTGGGTTTTGTTTAATCATTATAACTTAATGGATTCAACAAAGCTTTTGGCTTTCAAGTGATTATGAGAACCTCATTTGTGTCTCTATATCCCAGAGTCACATGGGTTGCGGATCCATTTGAATCCACTACCTTTGTGAAATGAACTAGATAATTCACAAATTTCTATTTTGCTTTGGCTCAAGTCTGCCACCTTCCAGTGATCCTCTCCTCCTGGCGTTCCTGCCCCAATGTAGTTATTTTCTACACTCATTAGGAAAGACTTGTGTTTCCAGTAGAATATTGTACAGAAATAGAAATGTCTGATGTGTTGTTTTTGTTTTTGAAACAGTGTTTCATTTTGTCACCCAGGCTGGAGTGCAGTGGCGCAATCTCGGCTCACTGCAACCTCTGCCTCCTGAGTAGCCAGGCAATCCTCCCACCTTAGCCTTCTGAGTAGCCAGGCCTACAGGCATGTGCCATGATGCCCAGATAATTTTCCTTTTTTAATTTTTATAGAGATGAGGTCTCACTATATTGCCCAGGCTAGTCTCAAACACTTGGGCTCAAGCAATCCTTCTAGCTTGGCCTCCCAAAGTGCTGGGATTATAGGCGTAAGCCACTGTGCCTGGTTGAAATGTCATTTAAAAAATATTGCAGCTTCTGCTTTTCTCTCTCTTGGATGACTGACAGCTTCCACATCATGAGAGCCCCAGGAGAGCATTCAAACAGCCCTATGGAGAGGTCTATGTGGCGAGGAACAGAAGCTTCTTGCCAACCCTAGGCATCAACTGTCAGCATGTGAATAAGCTGCCTTTGAAATGAATCCTGAAACCCAAATCGAGCTTTCAGAGGACTGCAGCCTCAGCTGACATTTTGATTGCCACATCATGAGAGCTCTTAAGTCAGAACCATATAGCTAAGCTGCCACTGAATTCCCAACCCATAGAAACTGTGAAATAATGCTTACTTTTATTTTAAGGTGCTGTTTTTAGTTAATTTGTTATGCAGCAATAGAAAACTAATACATTTAGGTAGAAATTTAAAACCCAATAATAAGCAAGCCAGTGTTTTATAAGCCTCTCAGGGTCAGCTGATGCAAAAAAAAAAAAATCCACTTTAATCCCTGTAACAGACAGTACTGAGTTTTTAAGACCCCCTTGGCCTTTGAACTCCCCTTTACTGCTTGTGAATTCTCTATCTTCTGGGTCTTGGTGAGAGGCTGAGCATTTTCTTTCACCCTAGACCCAAAAAAGGCAAGATGTGCACTTGCCAACCTAGGATCTTGAATCAAGCAACAGCTAGTGATGCAAACATGTGGACAATGAGAGATGGAGGGAGCAGTGTCTAATGCCCAGTGGCAGTAAAGACAGTAGAGTAAGCTACAACCACACAGATTCCATGAGATACCCTATATTCCTTAGTAAATGTGTTTTGTTCTTAAATCAGCATCTTCTGTGTGCATACTGTATCATGGTAGGTACAACTGAAGTTACAGTAGAAGAATCAAACACATCAAATGACTGTTGTCAACATTAACTGCCCAATAGAGAGGATTACCTCATTCTGGTCAATTGAATCTGTCTTCAAAAGTACCAGTTAATTGACAGGAAGAAGCTAAGTCACAGTATGGAAAGATAAAGGTTAAAAGGCACAGTCTCTAAAAGAAACCATTAGAGATATGCATCAGTACACCTGGAGTCTGAGTCCTCACGCACTGGTGATTCAGAAATGAAATGTTTTACAAAGCCTAAGTTCTTTTCCTTCAGTAGCTTTATATTTAAATGTGTATTAACTTACTAAAAATAATTTCAAACCTTTTATGAACTTCAAGAAACAGAAGGCATCAAGATATGGAAAACAAAATTAATTTTAAATGAATACTCGTTTGAGCAATGACACTTAGAAAATAAAATTTAACTTGCACACAATTTAACATGCCTGGAATTGAAACCAGCTCTAAAAGTATGAGATGGTCATAAACATCAGATTTTTATACTGTTTTCCCAAATAATTAAGAAGGAATATCCATGACAGAACTTGGATTTAATGTTTCATCTTCTTCCTCATATGCCTTTGATTAACTTCGAGTTACAAATTCTCATAAATTTTGGTATTTAGGCTGCTAAACAGATCTGTAGGCAGGCCAGAGAAATTCTACGGAAAGAAGAAACAAAAGTGCAGAATCACAGCTTTTTGCAAACAGTATTTGGCCAGCTGCATCCCAGCCTCATTTGGATCTGCTCTTCGTAGCCTGTCAGCTCTAACCTCAGTCCCTCTCCATGGCCTTAGCAACTCCTACAACTCTTGCTCTACCTTTTGGCAAGAAAGTATGTTGGATTGCTTTACTTTTTATTTTTTGGAAATAATAACACAGAGTACATGAATACATTCTTGGTACAAAATTCAAACATTACAGAGCAAGCCCCTCTTCACCACCACCCACTGTCCATGCCTGCAACCTTCCAGACATTTTTCCATGTACATATTAAACTATATACATACAGGTGTAAAGCCCAGCCTCAACTCTGATGTGTAAGAAAAAATTATTCATATTTAGAGGATGCATTCTAGCTTCATAAAAAAATTACTCCCAGTCCATCAGCCCCTTCTATTTTCCCTTCTGTCATGGTTGCATCTAAATTTGGTGATGGTTAGAAAGGTATATTGTCCTCCAAATCATTTGTGCCATAGGCATTTAGGGAGAAAACCCTTGTTCCCATCTTTTCAGCTCTTTATAACTGGAGACTGCCTTTACCCCATTAAGGTTAGAAGGGTAAAAATCAGTCTTCTACCTGCAGTGCTATTATAGCAAGAGAATTCCTGCAATGCCATCCAAGTTCTTCTCTACCAAAACTCCCTTTGGGGTCTTTACTTTCTGGGTACTGCCTGGGAGAGGTAGCTCCCCGCAAAGGAATCCACAGTCCCATTGTTTGCTCCATTTATCCTACCCCTCTCAGTTCAAGGAATTTTTGTTTTGTTTTGCTTTTTAGGCTGGGGGAGTATAATGACACAGAAGACCCAGAATTCCCTCTGTCCCCCTAAAGCTTTGATGCTTTTAAAAAGCAGAGGTAGGAAGAGACATGCAGGTGATATTTCCACCTTTTGTCCGCTTACATCTTTCTGCTGAGGTAATGAGTCTAGAATGGCCATGTTACAAACAGGAGGGAACGAGGAGACAGTGAAATTATTCTAATAATATTACAAAAAGAAATCATGTTGTACTTACTCTGCATGGATTATGTAATTATATATGAATTACTCTGTAAATTTCTTTTTCTTCTTATCATTATGCCTAGGTGAGTTTTCTATGTTGTTATATATAGTTCAGCGTTATTCACTCAATAACAATGTATTGAGTTCCTATACTATTCCAGGCAGTATGTGCTGGGGCTCCCTATATGGCACTGGAGAAACAGACTACATCTCTATTCTCATCAGACTTACATTTTAGACAGGGAGGAAGATAACAGCCAAATAAGCATGTGCATAACCAATACAATAACATGAAGTGATAGGTGCTATGAAGACAAAGAAAGTGGGTAAAAGGATATAGGCAGGAGTGGTATTTCAGTCAGACAAGTCCACTCTGCTGAGGCAAACTCATTGCTTTTAGCTGCTGCATAGCATTACATTTTCCTAAAAAAGGATAGTGAGGTTCATTTCTCATTTTTTTTTTTGGTGATTACAAATCATGTTGTAATACTTACCTCCTTATGCAGACAAACAGTGGTACTTTGAGTAGACACTGAAAAGTGGAATTACTGGGTCATACTTGAAAATTGCTCTGTGAAATGGATGTGTTAATTTCCACTCTCATTAGAAACTGCATGTTCCCTACACTTCTCTTAGTAGTTAATACTACCAAAATTGTTAATTTTATCAATGAGATGTATGAAAAAATGGTACCTCAGTTATTTTTAATTGGCACTTCCCTTATTACTCTTTAGTTTGAATATCATTTCAAATGTTTATTAAGCATTTATTTTTCCTATCTTGTAAAATGACATCTTATTTCCTTTGCCCATGTTTTTATGTTTTTTCCTGTCTTTTTCTTTTGATTTGTTGGCATTCATATATTCAATTTGTCTTACATATGTTGCAAATATTTTATCTCGTTCTTTGTTATCTAGAACTTTATTCATGTCAATGAATGTATCCATGTATCCCTTTAATGGTCATATATTTCTCAGTCCTCCGGTTTTCAAATTCAAATTCAGTGTATATTTGTTAAATATTCACTTTATATAAGACATCATGCTAGGCAGTTTGAAAGACATCAAAGTAGATGAGGTGTGGTGTCTGCCCTCATGAATCTCACAATTTAGTGTTGGGTACACATGAAAACAAACACCTGTAAAGCCAAAGGCCTTGATCATCCACAAAATACTATAAAAAGAATTGCTGGGCAGAGCAGTGCCTAAGTCAGAACCAGGAACCTAAGAAGTTTTCACAGATGTTGTAGCTTTGAAGAGAAAACAGCCTTTTGTAAGACAGGGGTGAAAGTAAAGACCTCCATCTTAGGAGAAACAGCATAAACCAAGGCAGAAAATGCAGCAAGGAAGGGCTAGAGAGAAATTTCTAAGAAAGCTGGACGGTGGGTGTGAAAGTAGGAATAAAAGGAGTGTGATAGAGAACAGACTGAAAAGGTAGACGCAACTATTTTTTACCCATTAATAAGAAATATCGAGAAATTCGACACTTTCTCGTCTTTTTGAAAAGTAGTCATTAAAGAAAAGAACAAGTGACTCTGATAAGTTAAGCACAAACCTGGAGTGATTGGGTCCACACAGATAGCCTCACTCTAGTGTTGGAGGACAGCTGAAGGTGGATTGTCACACAGCCTGTGTGTATCGTGTGTGCACTGCCGGCGGATCTGCTGACTTCCGCCGGGCCAGAGCCCTGGCCCAAGAACAGCTGCAATTTGCAAGTCTCCTTGAGTCTGTTTTACCATCCTGCAGAGGTAAGAGTTGGATAATTTATGCACTATGACTTCACAGTCCTCTAGGGAGGCTGCCAAGAAAAGCATGTTTTGGATAGAAATCTGAAAAAAAGAAAAAAAAATGAAAAATGTAAAAACCTAAGCCCAGTTTGGCATAGGGATAAGGTTTCACATCCAACTCCTCCCTAGCTTCTGCCATTTAATCATCCTCCAGGATGCAAGGGCTGCCATGGGTTACCAGGGATAGCGATTAGGCATCCTTGAGCCGCATCAGCAAACACCCTCTCCTGATAGGCAGCTGGAAGGTAATGGTTTTGGGTTTTAGTTGTGAGAGAGTGGTGGAAAATGTTACCAACAGCTGACCTCCTTTGCCCCTGCTGAAATAGCGGCCTTCCTCTGCATATTTTTATGTTGCTTTGGGGAGAGTGACAAAAGACAGATGCTTCTTGCCGGAATGCCGGTTGTTTAATCATTCTTTCTGGTCCCAAGACATTTACTGTAGCTTCTTGGAGCTGTAATCTTGGGCCGCTCCTTGGTTTTCAATGTCTTGTAAATTGTGTTGCAATTTTCCATTACATGGAATATGGGAAAGTTTGTGGGAGAGTTTTTTGAAGGTGTTATGATGCAGATGGTGTCCTCAGGCAAAAAGCCTTAAAGTTGAGAGCACAGGAATTGCAAATAAACTGTAAGCTCTCTAGTGGGACACAAAATACATAACCTGGTCTGGCTCCTGTCTCCCACACAGCCTCACTCAGCTCCACAGAAGTGTTTATGTCCATTCCAGGTCTCGGCAGTAACATCTGAGATTAATCTTCCCAACAGCATGACCTGACCACAGTGCCCACAACAGAGGAGACCTGTTTCCTCTCTAGGTTGTGTGGTCCCCACAGCACCCCAGGAAGCTGCATGGAAGATAAAATGTCCTTCAGAATTAACCTCTCATCTTAGCCACAGACTGCCCTCCTCAGCAGGTCTCTTGCTCTCTGTTTTCAGAAAGATAACATTAAGGAGAAACTGAAAAGTTGTAATATATATATATATATATATATATATATATATATATATATATAACATCACATTTTATTGATGTACCAATGTGTGCATGAGGAGCATTTGGAAACAGTAGGAAGGATAAGACAACTTTGTGTTTCTATAACACTTTTCACATGGACATTTAGAAACATATAAAGATTATCCTCCAAACCCTCTCTTCA
>CAUYLG010044980.1:0-49393 GCA_963573385.1 Cacajao melanocephalus | reverse complement strand
TTGGAAATAAATCACTCCTCAGCAATTGCATAGCATCTCACAGGTTTAAATAAAATATTGGTTGGCTGCTTGTTTGTTATTTTCATCTCTTATTCCTTACTGTCTCCATTGTTAAGCAGAAGTATTGGAATAATAGAGGTTTTTAATACTCATTTTTAGACTGCATTCTAGCCTGGGCAGTAGAACAAGAATATCCTGTTCTCTCTCCCTCTTTTTCTTCCTCTTTCTTTCTCTCGTACATTCTTTTTTTTTCTTTCTTTCACTCTCACTTTCTTTCCTCTCTTTTCCTTTCTTTCAAAAAAAAATAAAAAAAAAAAAAATAAAAATAAAAAAAAAAAAAAAGGAGAGTGAAATATTGATCTCAACATTAAGGGCCTTGTATCAGTCACATCCATATTTCCATTAGGACCTGACAGTATTTTTATTCTATGAGTCCTTGTTTTCCTGTGTCCTCAAACTCATCTGTATGTTTTCTCTGTCGTCTCTACTACTGGTAATAAAGTTTCTAACAACAAAGTGTGTTTTGGGAACCCATCCTCTTCATTAATGAGGGAATCATCATGCTGCCTGTCTATCACCAGGGCAAACAAACCTTGTGTGTGAACAGAGATGAAAGAAGACACACAGGATAATAAAAATATGAGACAGTGAGCATTACATTTATAAACTTAATCCTAGTTTCTGGCCCATTTTATTTCAGCTACGTTCTGTTCAGTTTCAAAACATAAGTCAGCCCCAGAAGTACAAACTGAAGTTCATTACTGCAGGAGAAACTGTACTCCATTGTCTAACCTTGTTGGTTAGCAGATGATCATTTAAGTATGGCTAGTCTGAAAAGCCTGCCTCAAAATCAATTAAGGATTCACTGGTTTCGAATTTTAAAAGGAAAAATATTTTTGAATCTAAATATCTCAATCTTTCTATAATATCTAATTGGCTTGGATTTTGTGAATTTATCATCCTTCCTAAATTACAGAAAAGTGGGGAAAGATCAAAAATGAGTAAGCAATGGGGTTCAGCAAGTATCACTGTAGTTACTTAATTGTGAAGCATTGATTTGAAGGAAAGAGGAGCCTGGGATTCTCACATCTGAAATGTTTCATGTCTAAAAGCTATTCATTGGACAGGGGAAAAAAACTACAAAAAAATGAAGCGAGTCTATGCTATATGTACTTCCATCTTAGTAGAGAGGTGAGGCGGGGGAGTAGTTGAAAGAGGCCTGGGCTAGAAGACAGAAGACCTAAATCAGAACCAGACATTACTGGTTCAGGCTCTGTTTCCTCTTCCAAAGGAGTGAAGACTAGATGCTTTCTGAAGCCTCTCCCACCTTAGCATCCTAATCAACTGTGTGAATAGGGTGACCATAGATCCTGATTAGCCTGCTACAGGCTTGGTTTATACCTTGCAGAGCAACTAACCTGTCAGTTATTTTTAGCACTTCCTTTCCCTCTCAAAAGTGTCCCTGTTTGGACAACAATTTATATCGTCACTCTATCTGTGAGTCATTTCCAAATGTAAGTTTTGTTCTTTGGTATACAGCTCTAGTTAATTACATCTCTCTAGCTAACATACTTAAAATTACAGAGCTTCATTCCTTAAGGAAGGAAGGAAGGGAGGTAAGAAGGGTGGGAGGGAAGGTGGGAGGAAGAAACTGTACAAACAGTGAAACAAAAAACAAGGTTGAGTAGGGGAGCACACAACTGAGATTCAACTGTTTGGCTAAAGAGATATAAGGACTGTCCCAACTGAAATTGGTGGGGACTGGGTTTTTTTTGTTTGTTTTTTGCTTGTTTTCTGTTTGTTTCAGAATAATTGCACAGGAAACTCTCCTATGTAATTCAGCTCCCATGGGACCATTTTAAATCTCTATTGCGTATCTAGAGACAGTTATTTATATTCTGCTTAATGAGCACTGATGTTGCTGCCTAAGTGTGACTCACTCTCTTTTGTCATCAAACATCATTTGCACAGAGTAGGTCAACTTATATAAATTAAACTGAGAGAACAATGTCTAATTCTGAAAACTAGCCATTTTAAAGCCACATAACCAACAAAGCTGCTCACATAGGTCAAAATCTACCCTCGGGTCTCCACAGACAATTCCCACCAGACTAGTCACAGAGTTTAGGGTGCTAGTTTAACTTGTCTTGAAAATCTCAAGCTTAAATAACTTCTTTAACTTGAGGGCTACTTAAAAGAAGTCCTTAGACAAGTATCTAGACATAGTTGAAATACAGAAGTCCTACAAAAAGTGATTGATAGTTAAAAACCAAATCAGGAAAGGAGATTTTGTTACAAAGAGTGATGAAAGATTGACATCCTCTTTTTCTGGGACTGAAAAAGGCTACAGCAAACTATTGTGAAGACCCAAAGCCATATTTAAACTAATAAAGTAGTCCCAAACTTCAACAAATACTCATATTATTTGGATAAAATTTTATTGAAAGTTTATAAAAACCTAAATATTTTAATTATTTTTCAAGCTAGAGACTGATATACATGGGTCTAAAGGACTTCATCATATAAAAATATTTAAATACTCTGGTGAAGAGGTTCCTGACAGATAGGTCTAGTCGTAAAACCATTTACCATTCTAGTCAGAAGGATCTACTTTTAAAATTCCAAAGCCACATGAGAAACAAATTGCTGTTAATATTTAAACTCGAATGTGTTTGGATGTCACTGTAGTTGACTCAGACTATGTATACAGATATACAGATGTGTTCTGAAAGCAGTAGCCATGATTTCCATAAGCCCTATAGAAAACTGGGAGGGGGAACAGGTGAGGAGGAATAAGGAGACCTCAGTCCAGATCTTCCTGCCTTCACTGTGAATTATCTTGCATCCTAGGTCCTGACTCAGGATTCTCTTGTAACTGCTTGCTTCCTTGACTGTATGCCTGCCTGCCAGTTTAATCTCTAACCCCTCCACCCACCCTATTCCTGCCAGCCAAAGAAATAAATCTATGGCTTCTGAATATATGAGTTTCAGTTTTCTTAAAAGGAGCCCTCTTTGGGAACACAAATAGAAAAGAGGTCAGGGTGGCTACTAAATGTGATAAACACAAGGTCTCCTGGCTCCCTGTGAGCCTCCCTCTGGCTCAGCAAAGCTCAAATCCTTTGACTCTAGGAATTATCCACCAGACAATCCAGAAAACACTCCTTCCCAGTGCCCAGACTCTCTAGGTCTCTAGGTAGATGTTTATCTAGGTTCCAGTACAATTGTCAAAGCCATCTGTTTAAGGTTTCTCTCCAGCTGCAAGCTAAGCTAATACTTGCCCTATTCTACGGCTTGGTGAAGTGAAAGAAAAGCCTCCCAAAAAGGGTTCTATGCTGAACATTTTACCTGAGAAACTCTCTTTCAGAGAATTTACTTGGCAACTTAAAATGGCAGGGTTGGAAGCTCCTGACAGAGTTTTTGACTTTACGAATCTTGCCCTATGGGCCTATTTAAGGTTTTTCCCTTCTTGGCACAGCAAGTGCCTACTAATTCTGGCCCCTAACACTGGGCTTCCAAAAGAGAGCTTTCAGCTCTTTAGGATGTCCTGGTAGCTGCTAAACCATGCTTCTGTTAGGGCAAAGAATGTCCAAGAAACAAGACCTGTCGTAGCTCCTTAGCTAAAATGAATATCCACATCTTACTTATAAAGTTGATCACCATTCCGATAACACCGGCTGTAGCAAATATCAATAGACCTAATTACCCTGTCCTATGTACTCCGAAGACTAACCTCTGGGGAAAGTATTATTGGTGGAAACACTGTAGGCAGCATTAAGTATTAATGACATGCTCAGCTTTTCTGAAAGGATAGGTAAAGTCAGGAAACAAAAAAAACTTTGATTCTCTGGCAAGCATTAGAAAACCAGCCTGCTCATGAATGTCAATATCATGTCAATAATTCTGATGCAGAATTAAAGAAATGTGGTGCACAACCACTCATTAAATGGAAGAACATCAGGTGACATTCCTGATGAGTTTGCATAATTAGTAAGGGTTTGGAGCTAGTGGTGCACGAAGCACCCATCAGCAGAGAGTCCTCTGGTTAGTTAAAATTCTGGAGGACATGCCAATGTTTCTTCTTTCCACTCTTCTCACTAGAACATCCTGAGAAAGCAAATTGCAACTTAATGTCGACCCAGATTTGAGCAGTTGGTGGAAATGGTGGGTGAATGGCATTAAGATGCTGCTCCGCAAGGCCCAGGCTTCTCAAGTATGGATGGCCTGCATCATATAAAAGCAACCCCGGATCTCCAGGAGGGGATTCAATTGTCCAAATGTCAGAAATGTAGAGAAGCCTAATATGCCCTTGCATTAAGAAATGCCGAAGAAACATCTGCAAAATGGCATCTTGCAGGCTGTTAGGGCAAATAGTGAGGTTTGAAGCATGGAGAACAGACGGCTGTGCTTTCTGGGGACATTTTGGGACGTCGAGGTCACTGGAGAAATATGTCAGTTGGCATGGTGAGTTACCCCATGCTAAGAGAAACCAGATCAAATTTTTGGCTAGTTACCCAGGACACTCCAGGATACCTCCTCTATAATATGATTTTCAACCCACATCCTCCTTCAGCAAAGGGAGTATTTGTTTACTCAGTTTTCCCTTTTCTCTGAAGCACACATACTTTGCGGGTCTCCTTGTCAGAAATAGTTCCACACCCTGGAATGAAATCTGCTGATGTGGTTTCCGAAAACTGACACTTGTCTGCTCAATAGGAGAGAAACAGTTTCAATTAAGGGCAGCACATAAGCCTTGTAAGCCTTGTTTGAGATGCTACAGTCTGTCAAAATCAGAGTTCCAAAATCCCAGGAAGTCAGTGTTGGAAAGGACTTAGAGAGTTCACTCTTTTTTTTTTTTTTTTTTTGAGATGGAGTCTCACTCTGTTGCACAGGCTGGAGAACAATGGTATGATCTTGGCTCCTCCGCCTCCAGAGACCAAGCAATTCTCCTGCCTCAGCCTCCCAAGTAGCTGGGATTACAGGCATGCACCACCATGCCCAGCTAATTTTTGTATTTTTAGTTAGAGACAGACGGGACTTCACCAGTTGGTCAGGCTGGTCTTGAACTCCTGATCTCAGGTGATCTACCTGACTCAGACTCCCAAAGTGCTGGGACTACAGGCATGAGCCACCACGCCTGGCCCACTCTTGTGGCATTATATATTGTAAATACAATGATAGCTGATCAAATCAGTGCCTCTCCTGTTCCAAACTTGACATGATTGAATTGTCAATAAAAAAGATTTTACAGAAAGGGAAGGAAAGCTGACAGTGTAAATGTCTGAAAACCTAAGAAGCTCAATATAAAATAAAACAATGAACTAGGATATCATTTCATAATTTCCAATAGGGAAAAAAGTGTTTAGTGAATCACAGCTGAAATTGAGAGTGATCACAGGAAGGGGGAAGCAGGAATGAAAAGCCGGCTAACTTGCATTGTAATTTTTGACATATGCCAGAACTGTGCTAAGCTCCTTACACATTGTCTCATTTAGTCCTCAAAACAAGCCTATGAGGTAGTGGTATCATTACCCTTATTTTCAAATGGGGAAAATGCGGATCAGAAATGTTAAACAACTTAACTAGGATTACACACCAAATAGAGAGATCAGGATTAATATCCAGATATGTCTGCCATACTAGTTCTCAAATACTGTACTCTATGTGGTGAAGGAAATTTTCAAAGCAATAAATCTGGTATCACTGTATTACAAAGAGGGTTAGGAAGCAACCTCAAAAGTCCAAACACTAGAAGAAAAGGTCCCAAGAGAAGGTGGTGAAAATAAGAAGAGAGGAGAGATAAATCCTAGAGACAATGGTCTCCCATTGCTATTGCTGCTCATGATTGTTCCTCATCCAAGAATGTCTGACCCCATTCATGCTGTCTTCCTTCAAGCCGCACAAGCTCCTGTACCTTCCCTGTCAGCTGTAGTGCCCAGGTTGACACCCCCCAATGAATCCTGCCATTTTTCAAATTTCTTTTATATTTATTGTCTATATTGTGTAATTAGTCCCTTATACACAGTTCTGCAAGGTTTGTGCTTTACTTGTGGATTTATAGTGTTGCAAAATATGAGGCTGTCTTGTTCCCTGCCCAGTTAATATTTTTGTGTCTTTTCTATTCAATCAAAGCAGCTCATGAACAGGGATCAGGTTTGCTCTTATTCTCTTTTCCATGACTTATAACCATTTCTAGCTACCATGTAATTACTCGGTACATTTGTTGGTTTATTTGGTTAATTGATCAAACTATCCAAGTTTGGAGGCAGATGTGTTATTAACAACCTGCCACCATCACTTATTTTCTGCACTCAGTATTTGGAAACTTAGAACCTATAACCAAGCTAGGTGGCTTGGGGAAAGCCAGAGAGGAGGGATAAATCCTAGAGGCAATGGTCATGTACTAGATATATGAGGGAAAACAGAGGATGGCTTGCAGGGGAATAATTGTATTATACTAGCAAAAAGTGAGCGGAGGTGAGATCAGAAACCAGTTCACAGCAAGGTGATACAAACGATGTTAAATGAAGTTTTAGACATGTCAAGTTTCAGGGTACAATGGAAACTGTGCAATGGAAAGCTGAAGGCATGAGCCTGAAGATATATCTTTGTTTTGTTTATGGGTCCCTAATTAAAGCTGTGAACTCATTCCCCAGAAAATGTATGCATATACATGCATGAAATTTTGCATCACATTTCAGAGGGTCAGTGATGCCCCAAACCCACCTACAGCACCTTTAGTACAGAGACAGAGCATGTGCAATAAGCTGAGGACGGAGATACACAGATTGGAGAGTGTAATTCATGGTGGGTGTCACATGAACTTCTCTTGGCTTCCAGGATCTTGCTTTTCCTGGTTCCCCTCCTTCCTTTCTGATCACTACTTTTCCATTTATTTTCTTGGCTCCTACTCTTTTCCTGTCCAGTAAAATTGAGTGTCAACCAAGAATTTAGAGTATTCTTTGCCCTGTTTTTCTTCTCTCTACAGGCTCAGTTGGTTGATTTTTATAGAGACTCTGTGAGCATTAAATGAAATAATACATGTAATTTGAACAGCACAGTCCTTGACTTGTAAAAAGCACTTAGTAAAGGGTAGCCATGATAATAAATTGAGAGCAACTGATTGAACTTTATAAGAACTCCATTGTCAGGACAAGAGATTAAAGAAGTTGGTTGAAGGAGACAAAGAACATGCCATCAAGAACAAGTTTTGAGAAGCTTCAAAAAAAAGAGCAATATTAGGCCAGGTGCGTGGCTCACGCCTGTCACCCCAGCACTTTGGGAGGCCAAGACAGGAGGATCCCTTGTGGTCAGGAGTTTGAGACCAGCCTGGGTGACAAAGTGAGACCTGGTCTCTATAAAAAAAGTTTTTTTCGTTAGTCAGGCATGGTGCCATGTTCATCTGTAGTCCCAACCACTTGGAAGGCTGAGGTGGGAGGACCGCTTGAGCCCAAGAGGCAAAGGCTGCACTGCATTATGATTGCACCAAGGCACTGCAGCCTGGGTGACAGAAGGAGATCCCATCTCACAAAACACATCAATACAATAAAAAGTGCAATATTAGAGGAGCTTCCTGGGAGAAGAGCACATCACAGAAGGAGAGAGAGGATGGTCAGTGGTGTAATGCGCCACACCCACAAGGAGGAGAATAATGCTGAATTTCATTTATATTTAAAGATGTCTCCAAAAATATGCTCCAATGACATCAGAATATAGTTTTCAAGTTGAAAACTCAGAAACCAATGATCTCTTAGAAGCTAATTTTCCCGTAATCAGGTCCCATGCATTTAGGACAACTACTGAGGCAAGAACATCACGCAAACAAGGCTCTGTCTGCTTTTAAATGAAATAGCATTCTCTTACCAGTTCACAGCCTAGTCCCTCCCTATGGGATGTCATATGCTTTTCAACATACAAATAAGTACCATGCTCTTATATTTGCAAACAGACAAATCAGGTCTCTTGAAAAATTGGCAGGAGTTCTTCAAGTTTTAAGGGGTAGAGCTTTTTTAGTTTTCCTAAGTGAAGTTTGGTTGGCCACATGTGAAGCAAGATGTATATATCTGAGAGAGTTCTGCAGCTTCTTATTTATAGCTTTTCCTTTCAATACAAACAAACAAACACACACACACACAGAAAACCCTGACTCCTTCTGGGGATCTTTTAAATGAAACTAGTGCTCTACTGATTGACTTTAAGAATGCAAAGATAAGTTCTAGGAGATCTGTTCCCAAGCCACTTATTAGAAGTCAGCAGCACTCCTGGGGAAAGATATCCTTATTTCTCCCCAGCAACTGAGTATTATCACTAAAAAAAATATGCGTATGGAGGAGGAAAGAGGTGGAGAGTATTTGAACCATTTCTGTAGATAAACAACTCAGTGACTACGATGCATAATTACTAAAATTTGCATCTGCAAATTTGCATTTCAGATTTCTCAAAAATTATAATACAAGTTAGCTTGCTTTTCATTCCTGCTTCCCCCTTCCTGTGATCACTCCCAATTTCAGCTGTGATTCACTAAACACTTTTTTCCCATTGGAAATTATAAAATGATATCCTAGCTCATTGTTTTATTTTATATTGAGCTTCATTGGGTTTTCAGACATTTACACTGTCAGCTTTCCTTCTCTTACTGTAAAATCTTTTTTATTGACAATTCAATCATGTCAAGTTTGGAACAGGAGAGGCACTGATTTGATCAGCTATCATTGGATTTACAATATATAAATGACAGCACCGTATCTAGCCCTCGTCTAAAGCAGCTGCCTTTTATCGATTTATATTCCACTAGCAAGGAAGAAAAATTGCAGCACAATGTAGTGGTATGGTCCAAGATCAATATCAATTTTTTTCTTAATGACACAAAGGCCAAAATAAGGACAGCATAAGTCAAAGCTAGACAGATCAAATTTGCCCGATATCCCTTTCAATTACTGAAGAACATGCACAGGGATGTATAACATTAAAGCAAAGGAGAATATTATTCTAAGTGATTTAAAATTACGACATCCAACAAGTCTGCATAGCCCTCTCCCTGAGATAAGGAATTGAAATGAGCTGAGAATGGAGAGCCACCCACCCTTGCACCTCGATCTAAAAGCAGCTGGGTGTTTCCAGAGTTAGTCTATTAGAAGTCAGAGCACTGATCAGCTGTATAATCCAAATGATAAGAATTTAAACCAGGACTCCAGCACCAAACACCCTGAATTCCTTAGGTGTTGTTACTGAGCAACAGGTAATGAAGAATGAAATAGATTGATTGCCCCCCAGAATAGAATATGTGTTGTAGTAAGCTAAAAAGCAAATTACCCAAACAGTTTAAGAAGCCCAGTAGAGTGGTAGGTCATATAAACTCTAAGCAAGTTGTAAAGTTATAGCTATCTGCACTATGGCAACGAATGGCTGCCCAGTCCCTGTGGGAATCTGAGAAGATTCTCTATTTCAGTAAAAATAAAAGTGAGTGCAGGTCAAAGCAGTTCTTTCTGAAACTGGTGTGCCATGATCCCAAACCATCCACTATGTTTATCATAACATGGAAAGTTAGGATGAAATCAGCTCAGCAGAATACTAGACTGGAGACTCTTTTGGTGATTTTTCTCTATTGATGGATTTTTTTTTAACCTGCTACCAACACTTATAGCATCAGGGGCTTCTCATTAAACTAGACACACATTCTACTTGCATACTTTCTGACAGTTCCTTCCCTTCTACTGGTGTCCTCTCCAACATAACATAAGCATGGTTAGACACTTTAAATGACAGCAATCTTTGACACAGAGTACAATATCAACAAAAATTATGCAAACTATAGACATACTAAAATTTTCAAGAATAGCTTGAATCTTACCAGGGCTTTGTGAGATATGGGGTGAAAGAAACCTGAATTATCTGATCACTGGTATAATAGATGACATTTGAGTTCCTTCCAGTACTAAGTGTCTATATTTCTAAGTAATAACAGATCAAATGCCCTATAAATGGGAAAACAAAACAAAACACAGTAGAATAAGCATGGGTCTTTGAAATCTAGCAGACTTGGATTCCAGACTGAACTCTGCCACTTACCAGCAATATAATCTTGGGCCAGTTACTTAGCCTCTCTGTAAATCAGTAGCAGGCTAAGTGACAAGTGTGCTATAAACAATATTGCATTTGATCCTCACAACAACCCTATACGTTTGTTATCTCTATTTTAAAGATAATGAAAGTGACTTTCAGTGAGTTTAAGTAAACTTGCTCAAGGTTATACATGGTTAGTGGTAGAATCTAGATTCAAACCATAATCTATATGGTTCCAAAATCGATTCTTACCATTACTTCCATCATACTATAGTCCTTTCAGTCTAACCTAAACCTGAGCTATTGTCTTCATTGTCTCTCCAGTCACTAAGAAATAAAGTTTGGGCCACATAGCTAACCATAACAGAACTGTATAATCCCATCAACAATGCAAACAGCCAATAACAACTTAGATGCCTGGTCAGGAAATGCTTAAAAATCAAACAAGGAAACCTCACTTTTTCACGGCACCTTTGTTACCAGTGTCACCATGATAATATATGTAACTGAAGAGAAATAAGTGTCCCAACCCTAAGGACAAGAATGAAAGTTGTAACAAGAATGCAAAGGGCAGCATAAGACATATACTTTACACAATCAATTTTGACTTGATTTTTTCTACTAGCGCTGCTAATGCATTTTTTTCTTACAAATTAGTGCAATATTACTGATCATGACATTAGATGGTGCAGTTTAGCTGTGGGCAACAGAAGCAGGCAGTTTAGCCTGGCGTGAAGCAGCCAGAAACGGGATACTTCGTTTTCAAGAAAATGTCATGCTGGGACTTTGAGTAGCAGTAAAATTTGGGTTACCAGATGATTGTGGGACTGTGAGGTTTGGTAAGACCATCCTAGTAGTTAGAGTTAGCACAGTTAGGAGCTCAGGAAGCCAAACAGGTAAAAGTGAGATAAAGAAATATATAGATACCACAAGTCAGAGCAGCCAGTTGGGCCATAAGTTTGGGTAGAGCAAATGGGAGGAAGTCCATACAAAAAATTATGAATCAGTGCACCTAGCTTGAACCTGATACTCTCACATACTTTCTCTCACAGAAAGAATACACTAACTGTCCTAAGCTAGCAGCAAAAGAGTAATGATGTCTGGCTAGCAAGGGCTCTCGAAGGTACTGGGCAGCCTGTAAAGTAATAAGTAAAAAAAGTCAGAGGAGCAACTAGTTGGTAGATGGGAGACAGTACAAAATGTGATTTGGCCATCTAGCACTAGGGTCTCAAACTGACTGTGTTCAAAGGTATGACTGAGGAAACGTATGCCAGAAACTTAGTCCAATGGCCAGCACATAGCAAGAGCTCCACACATTTCTTAAAGTCCCATAAAAGGGGTTGTGCCTAAAAGCCAAAGGATGAAAGTCTTCAAGTGTATACAAAGTGATCTTTCTAGCCACACACCTGTATAGCAACATTTTCAACAGAATCATTTTTTTTTTCAAAACCTAGTGAATGAACAATGAAAGTAAATTAATGATCAAAGGTAGCCTCAAAATAGCTTATTTTGGAAGCATAAATGTACACTAATTATCACAAAAGTCACAAGCCAATGACATATGTGCTCCATTAACTAATAAGCTTTATGATGCCATCAGAAGGAATAAGAACTTTGGTAAATACTATAGCCAATCATCAATACTTTGAATTTCTGTATAATCCTAGCACATTCTTAAGTGGTCCATAAAAATAAAGAGCAACAGTGTCACAATGTTTACACAGTCAATTTTATCTATCATTTGAGAATACTAGCACATGAATCGTTCTGTTCAAACTGTTGAAATATTTATTTCCTTTTGTCTCAGATTATATACTTGATAGAGGTAACCTGGGGCTATAGAGATACCTACGTGGTCAGAATACACGAAATGGAGGCCTGGTTCTACCACTTACTAGGTGAGTAACCTCTGACTAGGCGTCAGCTCCCTCATCTACATAACAAAGGTAATAATACCTAGTGTAGGTATTATTCACCTTTATATCCATCACAGGCCTGAAAATTGTGGTAGACAAATAGTGAGCAGATGCCCAAGAAACATTGTTGCTCAGTGATACAACTTTCAGGAAAATGTAGTATTTTTGACCCTAGAATTTTGCATTTGTTAAGAAAACATGTTACAAATAAAGTATTAACAATTCTATAATTGTCACTCACAGTCAAAATCGTTTTGTTGAAATAGATTGCTTTGGTCTGACTGAAGAGTCATCTTTGAATTGGCATCACTTGACCCAGAAAACAGGTAACTGTATACTGCAGAGTCTATGCATTTTTACCTTTCTAACAGGCATGCATAAATACAGTAGTCTCCTACCACCTTATGTGCAGTTTTGCTATCTGTGGTTTGTCCTAAAGGACATGCATAAATACAGTAGTTTCCCCCTTATGTGCACTTTTGCTATCTGTGGTTTATTTCTTGCGGTCAACCACAGTCAGAATATATTAAACAAAAAATTCCAGAAATAAACAATTCATAAGTTTTAAATTGCACACTATTCTGAGTGGCATGATGAAATCTCACACTGTCTTGCTGCATCCCACCTGGGATATGAATCATTTCCTTTGTCCAGCATATCCACACTGTATATACTACTCACCCATTAATCACTTAGTCTCTGAGTTATCAGATCTACTGTCATAGTATCACAGTGTCTTGTGTTCATGTAACCCTTATTTTACCTACTAATGGCTCTAAAGTCCAAGAGTAGTGGTACTGGCAATTCACATATGCCAAAGAGGCGTCAGAAAGTGCTTCTTTTAAGTGAAAAGGTGAAAGTTCTTAATAAGGAAAGAAAAAAACCATATGCTAAGGTTGCTAAGACAAATCTATCTGTGAAATTATGAACAGTATATCATTGTGTTCTGTTTTATTATTAGGTTATTTTTGATCATCTCTTACTGTGCCCTACTTATAAATTAAAACTGATCATAGATGTGCATGTATGGGAAAAATGTAGTATATACAGGGTTCAGTACTATTTGACTGAACTAAGATTTGAGATTTCAGGCATCCACTAGGGATCTTGAATGTACGCCCACGGATAAGGGGCAACTATTATATCATATGCCAAACATTTATACATGTTTAAAAGATGAAATCAAACTAATTACCACAGACTAGAAACAAGACCCAGAGTGTCATAACATAATGTACAAAATGTCCAGAACACATGTAAAATTACTTGGCAAAAAAGGAACTAAACAACATGACGCAGTGGCTCATGCTTGTAATCCCAGCACTTTGGGAGGCTGAGGCTGGGTGAATTGCCTGAGGCCAGGAGTTCGAGACCAGTCTGGCCAACGTGACAAAACCCTGTTTCTACTAAAAATACAAAAACTAGCCAGGCATGGTGGTACGTGCCTGTAGTCATAGCTCCTTGGGAGGCTGAGGCAGGAGAATTGCTTAAACCTGGAAGACAGAGGTTACAGTGAGCCAAGATTGTGCCACGGCACTCCAGCATGGGTGACAGAGTGAGACTCCATCTCAAAAAAAAAAAAAAAAAAAGGAACTAAACAACAATCTCAACTCACATTGGTAAAGATAATCAATAGTTGCCAACACTAAGTGACACAGATGATGGAATTACCTGACAAAGATGTTGAAGCAGTTATTATAAAATGTTCCAACATATAAGGGCAAACAGTCTTGAAAAAAAATGGAGATAGAATGTTTTAGCCAAAAATCAGAAGTGATAAATAAGGATCATATGGAAATTTTAGGACTGAGCAATACAATAACCAAAATTTAAAACTCACTACATTGCTTCACTAGCAGAATGGTGATGACAAAGAAGTCAGTAAACCTGAAGACAAAGTAACAGAACAATCTGAATAACAGACCAAAACAAAACAAAACAAAGATTGCAAAAGAAAATAAACAGAGCCGTGGTGATCTGACAAGAAGTCTAATATTCATGTCATCAGAGTTCCAGAAAAAAATGAAAGGAAGAGTGTGGTACAGAAAAACATATTTGAAAAAACACAGGCTGAAAATTTCCCAAATTTATTAAAGTCTCCAATTAATCTCACTTAATATGTGGAATCTGAAAAGGTTGAACTTATAGAAGCAGAATCAAATGACAGTCACGAAAGCCTGGGGTGGGGGAGTAGGGAAAAGGGAGATGTTGGTCAAAGCTTGTAAAGATTCAGTTAGAGAGGAGAAAGAAGTATTTGAGATCTATCGCACAGCATGGTGTCTGCAGTTAATAAGTATTGTATTTTTTTAAATTGCTTTAAGAATAGATTTTAAATATTCTTACCAGAAAAAAAAAAAAACATAAATAGGTGAGGTGATAGATACGTTCATTGGCGTCATTTAATCATTCCACAATGTATACATATATTGAAGCATTATATTGTATTCTGTAAATATATAGAACATTTGTCAGTAAAAATATAAATAAATAAGTAACTGAATTAAATTGGATAGGGAAACAACAACAAAAACCCATCCCCACCTAAAAAACAGAAACATTCCAACTATATGCTGTCAACAAGAGACATGCTTTCGATTCAAAGACACAAACAAGTTGAAAATAAAAGGGTGGAAAAAAACACAGATATACCATGAAAACAGTAACCAAAAGGAGAGCTAAAGTGGCTATACTAATATCAGACCAAAACGTTACTAGAGACAAAAAACATTTTATAATGGTAAAGGGTGATTCCATCAAGAAGATATAACAATTATAAGCATATATGAATTTAACAACGGAGCCCCAAAAAACATGAAGCAAAAGTTGACAGAATTGAAGAAAGAAATAGACAATTCAACAGTAATAGTTGAAGACTTCAACACTTCACTTTCAATAATGTATAGTATAACTAGACAAAGATAAGCAAGGAAACAGAACACTTGAATAACACGATAAGCCAGATAGACCTAGCAATCATTTACAGAACACTTCTTCCAACAAGAGCCGAACACATATTCCCAAGTGAACATCAAGCATTCTCCACGACAGACCAAAAGTCAGGCCACAAAACAATTTTAAATAAATGTTAAAGGATTAAAATGACACACACAGGATGTTTTCTAATCATGGTAGAATGAAATTAGAAATCAATAACAGAAGGGAATTTAAGAAATTCACAAACATGGAGATTAAAAGCAAAGAGTAAAAATAATATACTATGCAAATACGAATCAAAAGAAAGCTGGGCTAGCTATATTAAAATCAGACAAAGTAGACTACAGAGCAAAAAGAATTATCAGGGTTATAGAAGGATATTACGTAATGATAAAGAGTCAATCCACAAAGAAGGTAAAACAATCCTAAATGTGTATGCACCTAACGACAGAGCTTCAAAATACATATAGACTTTACATAGTAAAGATGTAATCACCCCATATTGATCTACATTAACACAACTGATCTAATTAACACAATTCCTATCAAAATCCCTGTAAGACATTTTTGCATATACAGACAAACTGATCTTAAAATTCCTATGGAAATCCAAAAGATCCAGAATAACCAAAACTATTTTGAAAAAGAAGAATAAAATTAAAGGAATCCTACTGCACAATTTTAAGTCTTATTGTAAAGCTCCAGTACTGTAAAGATTAGACAACATGGTATTGCTAAAGGGATAGATATATACATTCCCAGAATACAACTGAGAGTCTAGAAATACACCCACACAGGGGAAAATGAGTTTAATAAAGGTTTAAAGGCAATTCGATGGAGCAAAGATTCAACAATAGTGTTGAAAAATTACTTGTGAAAAAAATAAATCTCTCCCTAAAATTAACCCTCTTACAGAAATTAATTCAAATGTAAAATGCAAAACTATACAATTTTCGGAAGAAAACACAGGAGACGTTTTTTGACCTGGAGGGTTAGGCAAACAGTGATTTTTACATGACACCAAGAGCACAATCCATAACAACAATTATAATTTGGAAGACGTCATCAGAATTAAAAACTTTTGCCTTGAGAAAGACACTTATAGGACAATAAAAAGACAAGCTACAGGCTGGAAGAAAATACTTGCAAATCAGGCCGGGCGTGGTGGCTCATGCCTGTAATCCCAGCACTTTGGGAGGCTGAGGCGGCCTAGGCAGCCAGATCACGAGGTCAGGAGATCAAGACCATCCTGGCTAACACGATGAAACACAGTCTCTACTAAAAATACAAAAAATTAGCTGGGCACGGTGGCACAGGCCTGTAGTCCCAGCTACTCTGGAGGCTGAGGCAGGAGAATTGCTGGAATCTGAGAGGTGGAGGTTGCAGTGAGCCGAGATCACAGCCACTGCACTCCAGCCTGGGCGACAGAGCAACACTCTGTCTCAAAAAAAAAAAAAAGAAAGAAAATATTTGCAAATCACACATTCCACAAAGGACTTATACCAATAATATACAAAGAACTATCATGTAATGGATCAACAAGGGCATACTGAGTGAAAAAACAAAGCCACTCTCAAAGGGTTACCATATAATTCCATTTATATAATGTTCTCAAAGTTAAAAAAGATTATAGTGATACAGAATAGAGCAGTGACTACGAGGGATTAGATTTGAGGGAAGAGTGTGACTGTTAAGGGGTAACATGAGGGAGTTTATTTGTGGTGATTGAACAGTTCTGTATCCTGATTATCATGATTTGTACTTGAATCTACACATTTAGTAAGATTTATCAAAATACCTTTTTAAAGTACATGTAAAATTTAGGTCTGTACCTGACTTAGTAGGATTGTGCCAATGTCAATTTCCTGGTTTTAACAATATATATGGTTTTGTGAGATATTATCACTGGGGGAAGCTAGCCAAAGGACACTTGGGAATTCTCAGCACTATTTTTGCGATTTCTTGTGAGTCATAATCTATTTCAAAATAAAATGTTATATTTAAAAACTCAACTGTAAAAAAAAATCCAATTTAAAAATGGGCAAAATATTTGAACAGACACTTTGCCAAAGAAGATATGTAGATGGCAGAACACATGAGAAGATGCTCAACATCATTAGCCATTAGGGGAGTACAAACTAAAACATCTATTAACTTATTTAATTTTCACAATAATCTTATGAAGTAAATATCACCATTTTCCCCATTTTACACTCAAGTGACATACACACTGAGGTTAAGGAATTTATTTAAAATGACAGAGCAGGCCAGGCACAGAGGCTCATGCCTGTAATCCCAGCATTTTGGGAGGCCAACGCAGGTGCATCACCTGAGATCAGTTCAAGACCAGCCTGGATAACATGGCAAAACCCTACCTCTACTAAAAATACAACAATTAGCCAGGTATAGTTGTGCCTGCCTGTGGTCCCAGCTACTCAGGAGGCTGAGGCAGGAGAATCGCTTGAACCTGGGAGGTGGAGGTTGAAGTGAGCTGAGATCGCACCACTGCACTCCAGCCTGGGCAACAGAGTGAGTCTCCGTCTCAAAAAGATAAAATAAAATAACAAAGCTTGCTACTAGTGAGGCTTGGGTTAAAGTCAGCTTCAGTCTGACACCGATCTCTGCTGTTAACCATGAAACTACACTGTACTCTATTCTATGGCTACTAGATGTTTAGAAGACATTCTACCCGTGAATGAACCTATCTGAGATACTTATTAACTGATATTTTATGGAGAAATCCCTTACAATTCAGGAAGATAAATTCATACACCCAATTAGTCAGAAAGAGACAGAAATCCAAAGATCTACCTGTCATAATTTATACCACACTTTCCCATATACTGTACTGATTAACACAGATGGCTGGTCTCTCTCTACTCATTTTTTGTTCTCCTTTCATAAATCCGTATGATACTTGCTACATAAAAATAGGCAAAAGTGAGCTTTTATCATTCACAAAATTGCCAAAGGAAGTTTGAGTTTCTTACAGTAGCTAAAGAAGGAGGAATTTTTGAACTTGTTTTCTGGTATTAAAATTAATTTCTAAAGGCATGCAGGACAATGGTACTAAAAAGATTATTAATTTATGCGGCCTTGATTTGTGTTTGTTCCTACCACATTACCTTTGCCTGCATACAGAATGGTTAATGAAAACTCACACATGCCAAAGTGCTGAGCAAAGACAAAAGGAAAATAATATAAAATATCTCCTTTGGGGAAAGAAAGAATAGATGTTACAGAAGACCATGTTTAATTATTGTTTTAAAAATAAAATTGGCTGGAAAAATTATTTGGGTGGTGCCATTTAAATTGTACTATCTCTGCAAGGTCTAATTTTACTTTTAGAAGAAAACAGAGCCAGATATGTTTTTTCAGGAGGGAAATGGATCCTGTAGGTTTATTATAGTGGGATGTCTTTGGATCATCTCCTTTTATGTGTTCAAAATAAGTCCTAAAATGGTGTGCTTTCATGAAGTAGATAGTGAATGAGTTTGATTAGAGGCTAAAGAATGTATAAAGGCATGAACATATATAAGGTTCACAGTTAAACCACTCTGGACATGTTCAGTGACTATCTCTAAACCCACATTAACATACCATATAAGGTCCATAATTTGATAAATGAACAGCAGAAGTGCACCAGTGACCAGGAAGGAGGAGGGAGGGTCTGATTAAAGTCGAGAGAAGGCCAGGCGAGGTGGCTCACGCCTGTAATTCCAGCACTTTGGGAGGCCGAGGCGGGCAGATCACAAGGTCAGGAGTTCGAGACCAGCCTGACCAACATGGTGAAACCCCGTCTCTACTAAAAACACAAAAAAATTATCCGGGCGTCGTGGCAGGCGCCTATAATCCCAGCTACTCAGGAGGCTGAGGCAGGAGAATCATTTTAACCTGGGAGGTAGAGGATGCAGTGAGCCGAGATTGTGTCACTGCACTCCAGCCTGGGCGACAGAGTGAGATTCTGTCTCAAAAATAAATAAATAATAAAATCGAGAGAAGAGTATATGATACATTGGCTATTCATTCAACAAACAGACGCTGAGCACTTGCTAAGCACCAGGCACTGCTCTAAGTTGAGAAGATACAGATAGGGCCACAACCCCGTCACCACCTGCCACTAGGAGCCCACAATCTAGTATGGGAGATCCCAGAGCATCCGGGGGAAATTCAAGTGGCCCCATGTGACTGGAGTTTGTAATGCATATAACAAAGGATGGGGGACTATCAAAACAGAAGCTAGAGGAATATGAAGTGACCACCTATTAAAAGGCTTTGTATGCCATGCCAAGGAGTTTTATATTTTTTGTTTAAACACAAATAATCTATGTTTACTATAGAAAATTTTTAAAGTATAGAGAAGCAAAATGCAAAGAAATGCAATCACCTTTAATTTTACCATCTAAAGCTGTACACTCTCTGTGCGTGGCTGTGTGTGTGTGTCTGTGTGTGTGTGTGTGTGTGTGTGTGTGTGTGTGTGTCTTTGTGTCTCACTCTCTCAATAGATGATAGGTGGATAAATAGATATAAAAAGAAATTCATGTATACTCACACACACACACACAGTTTTTCCCACTTAAATATATATCGTGGATATTTATTCATGTTATTAAATATTTTCAACATCTTTTCAATAGCTGCATAGCATTCCATCATATTGCTGTTTCGTAATTTAACCAGTCTTTTCTTGATGGTTTTCTATTTTTTGCAATATGGTAGGAGTTACTTTTGAAATGTAATTGTATTTGTGGCAGCTGCTGTCCAAAAACATGGCAGCTGCAGACTGCACAAGGGTAGAAATGGTAAAAAGAGAAGGAAGAAGAGGAGATCACTGAGGAATGAATAAGAGAGTCATCAGATAGTATACGGAGAAAAAAGCAGATTCATGTAAGGTGCTTCCTAGTAGAGAGAGAGAGTACTAAGAGAGAGGAAAGTGTCTGCCCATGCTGTGGATCCTGCTAAGTTATTCATTCAACAAAACTTTATTGAACACCTACTCAAAGCATATGGATAAGCCTAGACCCTGGGTCCTAGAGTTACCTGACCAAGATTTCCAACATGATTCCTATGCAAGCTATAGTCAGGCAATGGTTCCTTTGAGGCATCTGATCCTTGAGAAAGAAAGAATAAAGTGGGCATGATAGCTAGATTATCAACCACATGCTCCAAGTCCTATTTCTATATTTTAAATCACCAGAAAGCCATGTACCAGGACTGTATTATTTCAGCCTCCAAAGAAATGTCTAAACTGAATTACGATTTAATATTACATGCTCACCCCTTATGTAGAAGGTCAGTACAGGAATTATCCATTTTAACAGGGCTATTGTTCCTTTGCAAAACTATAGTTGAAGATTTCTACTATTACGTATTATCTTTCACATGAGGGAATATGTAATAAATTTCAGAATAAAATTTATCTGGGGAAAAGAAGAATACATATTTTTCTGCTGCAACAATAAAACAATGCAAGCCAATATATTTTCCTGTTTACTTCTGCTGCTAGGAAACAGATTTGGATTGACCAAGCTTTTTGGTTCCTTAGTTGGTATCCCTGGTTTTTAAAATGTAAAAGTCCTATATTTTACAGTGTCTAATTTTGTACACTACCTCTAATTCTCTTGAATGTGTAAGGAATGAAAGAATCCTAAATAAATTTGGTCACTAAAAGCAGTTTTGTAACAGTTGGCCCACATGTTACTAAAAATTGGCTTGATGGTTGTCAATATGTGTGTTGGAGCTCTGAGAGTTGATATTCATAGTTGATAGTTTTGACTGTGGTATAATTAAGTAGTGTCCATATAATTAGTGCCTTGAAATGTGCCATTCTAATTTGTTTTTATAGCAGATAAATGTACACAGACAGTGCCAATAATATAGCATCTCATGATGTCTAAACTTCTAAAATAATCTATAACCCCCATATTCAATGAAGATAACCATGAGCCATCCCTTTTCTGCACAAATAACAATAAAGAATGGAATGAATTAATATCGAAACTGCATGAAAGTTATCTCCTTTCTTCTCTACCACTGATTTGGAGAGGAATGACTTACAGAGAAAATTACTTAAAACCCTTCACTGGCTATCTGCTTCCTTCAGGATACAGTCCAATTGCTATGGTAAGATGTGCATGCTATGTTGATAAGTAAAAAGGGCAAATTACAGAATAATATGACTCCAATTTTATTACACACACAAAACAGTCCAAAATATGCACTGAAATTGGTAATAAAATTAGAAATTACTTTTAAAATATATAATTTCTTATTTTTCTAAAATAAACATGTGTTACTTCAATTATCAGGGAAAAAAATCATCCTTTCAAGATGTTCAAATATTCACGCATTCCAGAATTTACAGAACACCAGAGCTAGAAGAAAACTAAAAGACCATCTGGCTCCTCTCTTCTTTAGGTCTGAGTATACCTAGGCTGGAGAAGGCAAGTGGTATCCACAAAATCTCACAAACAATCAGTAGCAGAGCGTAGAACAGAACCAGAGCTTTGCCCAGTCCAGCTTCCTCTCTGAGAGGAACAATGATCCTCTGGCAAGAGGTTATAGCAGGGACTTAGCCCTGGGGGCCACGCTGGACTGCAGAGCTCTAAGGTTCCTCGCAACTTTAAGAGTCTATGAAATATAATCTGGCAATACAGCCTTTTCTCAGGTTGAACTTCCTAGAATCAGGCAAGAAAACAAAAGGATTTTTAAGGCAAAATTTTGAAGACAATAATTTTTGGACTTCAATGACAACACAGCTCTATAATTCAATGTTTTTTGTTAATTTCAGATGGGACAGCTTGCTGATTTAAAGATAATATTTCTACCTATGTGAAGAAAATGTGGCAGATAAACAGAGCTCTTTTGGCTAGCTTCGTGGCCCCTTGGTCCAGAAGCTTATTAAAGGCTATGTCAGGAGAACCATTTTTCTTCAGGGACTGGGAGTTGGCCTGAGCTTCCAAATTCCACATCCTTCCTTCCAACAGAATGGTCTTTCCCTTCAAAGCTTTGAACCGCTGAGCTGGAGCTACATAAAGCCTCTCTCAAGTTAAGTTAGTTTTTTGTTGTTTTTTTGTTTGTTTGTTTGTTTGTTTGAGAGAGGGATAGTAGTAAATCAAACTAGCATGTTAACTTTTGGACCACTGGCCCCCAACCTCAAGTCACAAGCCAAACTATGGTGACTAAGTTACATCCTCCCAAATCTCCTGGTTAAACACAGAGGCAGATGCGAAGTACAAACTTTTTTTTTTTTTTTTGAGACAGAGTCTTGCTCTGTCACCCAGGCTAGAGTGCAGTGGCGCGATCTCAGCTCACTACAACCTCCGTCTCCTGGGTTATCCTGCCTCAGCCCCCCGAATAGCTGGGATTACAGGGCCCACCACCACGACCAGCTAATTTTTGCACTTTTAGTAAAGATGGAGTTTCACCGTATTGGCCAGGCTGCTCTTGAACTCCTGACCTCAGGTGATTCATCCACTTCGGCCTCAGAAAGTGCTGAAATTGCAGGTGTGAGCCACTGCACTCGGCCAAGTACAGAAGATGAGAACAAAACTCTTCAGTAATAGTAATGATGGTGATGACTACGGTGCTTTGTCCTGTCAGCAACAACCCCCAAGGATGTACTAGGCCAACAGTTCTTCAGAGGCCATCTTGGCCCTAGTCTGTGTTGGGAGACAATTCCTGGTGGAGATCTTGTGTTTCTGTACATCTTGCGAGCAGACGCACTGAGTGCCTTTGTTCCGGAATAGTCTTTTCAAGACTGTTTAGACAGAGATAGTGTCTTACTCTGGTGTGAAAAAGCAGGTTTGCTTACAGCCCTTGAAGATATTGATGACTACTGTGCAGTATAATAAATATAATGTCCCTCTCTGGAGCAAAGGGCTGGCATGCTTGCTGCCTGTTATAAAAGATTTGAGCCCCCTAAGCTTGGGGTTCCTCTTCTATAATGCAACCCACTGAGTGAGCAGATGTCATGTGGCCCTCTTCACATCATCTTGTGGGTACCAAGGCTCAGAGAAAATGCTGAAACTTTGGCTGGTGCTACTGTTGTGAGTAATCAACTGTTCATCTCTGATCCAAGAGTCTTGTGCCTCCTGCCAGCAACCAAGAAACTGTCTTAGCTAACTTGCTGGCTTGCAAATAAGTCAAAAAATCCCAGACCCTTCACAGCTTTTAACAGTCTATAATTTCTGACTGGAGTCACTTGAAATACATGGGAGGAATTAGAAAGAAAATAAGGAACCTACAGCCTAAAGGTTAAAAGACTACTAGTAGCTCAAGATAATCATTCTTGTATAATAACTACATATGTTTTTGACAATTATTATTAACGACTTTAATTGTAACTGGGGCCTAAGGGTCACAGAACCTCCTCGGTGCCTGATTTGGAGTAATAATGATAAAAGAACAGGTTCATCCACCTAATAGGTGGATAAAAGAACACCTAATCCAACATGTGTTCAAAGGCAGGTTTAGGCAGAAGTTAAACTGCCCTGTGAAGGAACTTCTTATAAGAACCAAGAAATCTAGTCACCACTGATCAGTTCTGTATCTCGCTGTGGTTTAACTCTCAGACCAAATATCAACAAGCATTTTTTGACATTTTATTCAATTTACATAGCATCATTGTTACAAAAATAAAATATTCAGAATAATGAATTCATTGTTGAGGGTTTATGGTACCTTTTTCTTTTTTCTTTTGTGTGTGTGTGTGTGCGTGAAAAAGCATGCTTTATTGAGAAGCAGACTGCTGCACAGTGACCAACAGACGAAGGCCACCCAATGGGCACTTACACCTCGTACTCCAAAAGACACAGGATGTTTTGCTAATAAAAGTCAATGGGAACAGGGATTCCTCTGGGCAATTCCCCCAACCTCATCCGTTTCAGGGATCAAGAAATCTCCCAACCATTTTCCTGATGGCAGCTGTGGTTCACTAGAGATAGAGCCCCTCAGGGGTGCCTTCCTGTTTCTTATAAAGAACATTTTCTTTAGATATCTTGAAGTTTTCATTTGTTAGTTTCATTCTACATTCTCTTAAGGCCATCAGATGCTGGTTCTTTTTTATATTATCATTCATCCTTGAATGCGATTAGCCGTTTAATGAAAAAAAAAATACTAGGAAGGCTTTGATTTGGGTTTTTTGCTAACCAAGTATGCTATTCCCTTAACTGTAAATTTTTTACATTAAAAAGATTGATGTGACTCACAGCAATGCTGTTAAGTCCCAACTCAGTGTGCTGTGATCCATGTTTCACTGCCTCCCCATCCTCTCTGTCCTTATTTGATCTCTGGTAATCTCTCTCAACTAGAAAACAACATTGCAGATAATCAAAAGTCATGTCATTGAACTTCCAGGCAAAATGGTAGCGTAAACGGACACAATCTCCCTCTCATCGTCACCTCCAGTAGTTAGAAATACTGGGACAATGAGTTTTAATTCAAGCTACATGTCACTGTTTAAATATAATATTCTGATTACACATCACAAATATGATATGTTTTATGACTAAAAATAGATTAAATAAATCTTAAATCATTCACATTAAGTTTACTGCTAGTATTACTACTGGCATTACTATTTGTAACAGTTCACATTGAATGATAAAGCAATAAGTAAAGATTTTGGGATCTGTCTTATTTCAAGTTCCCCTGGAAACAGGCCCTTAGACAAGGATGCATGTGCATAGTTTAGTTGGGAAGTGCAGGTAACACTAGTAAGAAAATGGTACAGTAAGACAAGAAAAGGAAGGTAGCCTATAAGGACTGTGCCATTAAACTAGTTATCACAGTGAGAAATTAAAGCATTTTTTTACGTTAACTTTTAAGTTCAGGGGTACTTGTGCAGGTTTGTTATATAGGAGGTAAACTTGCGTCCTGGGGGTTTGTTATACAGATTATTTCATCAACCCGGGTATTAAGCCTAGTATCCATTAGTTATTTTTCCTGATACTCTCCCTCCTCTACCCTCCAGTAGGCCTCAGTGTGTGTTGATCCCCTCCATGTATTCTCATCATTTAGCTCCCACTTCTAAGTGAGAACATGCAGTATTTGGTTTTCTGTTTCTGCATTAGTTTGCTAATGGTCTCCAGCTCCATCCACGTTCCTGCAAAGGGCATGACCTTGTTCTTTTTTATAGCTGCATAGTATTCCACGGTGAGCAAATTAAAGCTTAATCCCACAAGCAAACACTGAGAATGCATGCAAAACATACACCTCAGAATTGTCTAAGCCTAGCAGCAAGGAAGCTTAGGTTTTCATACACCTGCATAGGAGGGTTGCTGGCTGGGGCTGTCCTATAGGGATTGCTGATTCACTGGCACTTCTAGATTGTCTTAAGTACAGGCAGCTCTCCACAGCTGCAGGAAAAAAGAGCCTTAGTCACAGATGAGATGCAGATAGCTGCCACTGGATATGAGGTGAACTCTCCAGAAATATGAAAGGGAAACTGACTATATCTGCTACTATTTATCCCTTACACCAATCAGATGTCCTCTGTCCCCATGTTAATTTCACTTCATCTTGTTACTGTTTCTTCAAAGTAGTAGCCAGACACAATTTTTATTTAAGAAAAGAAAAACTTACAATGGTATTTATACTGGAACAAGCTACAGTTTCTATTAGCTGTTGCAATTGGTCCCAAGGGCACAATTGATATTTACCCTCTCCCTCTTCTAACACACATTCTAGATTCTTCTCCCTCTTGGACAGTACTTCTGCTCATGCAGGTCTGTCCTGCAACAAAATAGCTCAGACCTTCATGCCTAAAAGATCTGCATGTCCAGTTACCTTAACTTTGTCAGGATGTTGTTCTGGCAGTTTTCACTTATGGTAGTCATTGGACTTGAAGTTATTCATAGGTACCAAGTGAATCTCCTGAGTTTCAGACATACTTCCTCCTGTCATTACTATGTAGCAGCAATTTTCCTCTTCATGATCATCAAAGCCAATTATTTTTTTCAATATGCTAATCCTTCTTTACCTTCCACTCTGTTAGTGTAAGAAGTTCAAAATGACCAGGAAACTGCTATAATCTTTCATTTACAGAAACAAATACTTTGTCCTTTGGGAACCCAAACCTTGCGACAAAGCAAGCTTAAAATTGTGGGAAGAGAAAGCACACCTTCCCCCAAAGTGGGTTACAGAGTAATGGTGTAAAGGCAACTTCTACTACCATGACTTGGATCCAACATGCATTTGTTCTACCTAAGGAAGATATAGCAGTGTATGTTGATTCAAGGTATATGCCACATCTTTAAAGATAGCACCCAACAACTCCAGGCTGATGCCTTTGCTTGATCTCTCAGTGGCCTTTTAAACTTTCAAGCCAGCACCTTCTGGGTAATATAGTAAGACAAGTGGATTTCATGGACATGTGCTTACTCCTTGGTACAAATGTGGTCCCTTGATCCAAGGTGAAGCTATGTGAGATACAACCACAAATCAGACATTCGCTGATCTCTCAGATAATGGTACAGAACAAGGTGCTACGGCAAGGAAGGTAGACTTTTTTTTCTTTTTTTTTTAAAGACAGGGTCTTGCTCTGTCACCCAGGCTAGAGTCCCATGGCTCCATCATAGCTCACTGCAACCTTGAACTCCTGAGCTCAAGTAATCCTCCCACCTCAGTCTCCTAAGTGGGACTGCAGGTGCTCACCATCACAGCCAGTTTGTTTGTTTGTTTGTAGAGACAGGGTATTACTATGTTTCCCAGACTGTTCTAGAACTTGTTGCCTCAAGCAATCCTCCGACCTTAGCTTCCCAAAGTGTTGGGATTACAGGCATGAGCCACTATGGTCAACCAGGGAAGGTAGATTTATAACCAAAATATATATAAATCCGTAAGAACAAATGTCTGCCACCTCCAGGTTGGTGTCTTCAGAGGACAGCATCCTATCAAGGGCTCAGCATCAGTTTTTACCACTGACAGTTTGGCCATTCTGCAGTAGCAGTGCGTAGATCAGCACTGGTGAGAGAGAGCCTCGGCTGCCAGTCTCATGCATCACCTGCACTCCTGGTACAAGGCTACTCTTCTCATAGGCCCATTGTGCAAACACAGGAATGGCCAAGAAGAAAAGCTTGCTAAACACCACTGGACAAATCATCCTACCCATCTTCTCTTCCATTCCTTCTCTGATGTGGATAATCTCTGTTAAGTACTGACATGGGATGCAAAGATTCATATACTTTGTGTCCATTCTTAACAGTCAACCCACAATCTTCTTCCACAGATTTCTTGTCATGGATCCTCTCACCTTACTTCTTCCCCTAATCAACCAGCCTTTCCAGTACTGTGCATTTTCCTCAGTGGTAGAAAACAGAAGGTGCAATAGCTTTTCTAGCTTGGTGGGGATATCTCACCATGCCCCAGACCATAATACTCCCAAAACTTACACCAGTGTGGCGGGCCTCTGAATTTCTGTAGCATTTATCTCTCACCCTTTGGCATATATATGTCTTACCAAGGCATCCAGAGGACTCATGACTTCATTCTCCTGGTCCATTTAATGTGATATTATCTAAATAGTAGACCAGTATGAATTTTCTGCAGAATGTTTAGATATTCAAGTTACCTTTTTACTATATTATAATGAAGAGTAAGAGAGTTAATATAACTCAGCATACTTTGGTCTCTTCCAAATGAATGAAAATTACTTTCAATAAAATTTTCTGGCAAAAAAATGAAAAGAACACTTTCTCCAGACCGTTTTCTGTACACCAAGTGCAAGAGAATGTGTTGATCTGTTCTGGTAAAGGTACATCCAAAAGAGCAGCTGGAAACTTAGCTAAGTTTTCAGAAGTTTACATCTTCTGCTCCAATCCATCTGGGTTTTCTTCCAGAGGTATGAGTAATGATGATGGTGACAACCACCCCTGAATCCTTCTTCGAGGGTGTCTCTTATTGCTGCCATTCCACCTGAGATGCAGCCTTGCTTCTGATTTTCTGTCTTGGTTGAAATGGCAGCCAGGGAATTTCGAGGGCTTCCACGCAGTCTTTCCTACAGTGGCAGCTCTAACTCTTCAGATCAGTTAATCAGCCTGAAGGTTCTGCCTCTGCGAAATATGTTCATCATGAGTAGTGACTCAGGGAATGAGTACATGACCACAGGAGCCTTTGAACTCACTGTGAGATATACTTAGGCCAGGACTCCGTTTATGGCCTTATATCAGTTTGCTAGGGCTGCCATAACAAAGTGCCACATACTGGGTGGCTACGACAATAGAAACTCATTGTCACACAGTTATGGAAGTTAGAAGTCTGAAATCAAGGCATTGACAGGGTCAACTCCTTCCAAGGACTATGAGGAATTTGTTCCAGGCCTCTCTTCTTGGCTTGTAGATGGCATCTTTTTCATGGGTCTCTTTACATCATTTTTCCTCTATAAGTATCTGTCTCTGTGTCCAAATTTCCCCTTTTTATAAGAACACAAGTAATATAGGATTAAGACCCATAAAAATGACCACATTTTAACTTGATTACCTCTGTGGAGACCCTATCTCCAAATAAGGTCACATGCTAAGGTATTTAGGGTTAGGACACCAACATATCTTTTTGTAGGAGACACAATACAACCTATAACAGAACTAAACACCAGAAACTCCCTCTCTCAAAACATACCAATGGCACTTCAGACCCTTATCCAACAGCCCTGGAAACATATGGTATTCCCCTTTCACCACTCTACTATTACTCTGGTAAGTGGCTCTGGGAAAAAATGGGGAAATTACTATTGTCTGTGTTTGCTGAGGCACTGCAAAGTTCTTCCTCAAGACTACTTACCTTTCTCTTCAGTCAATACTGAGTCTGACAACTGCCTTATATCTGGAAAGTGAATAAGGGATCATGATTTTGTCTGTTTGTGTTGCTGGCAGCTGACATCAATGTTTGGATCACTGCTCTTGATAGTTTTGCTTAAACAGACAAAATAATACCCTCACTAAGTGTCTATCTAGTAAAAACATTGATCACTGATTTTTTTTATTTCTTTATTAAGAAAAACACTTATCAAGAGTAGTTTGAACAGTGCTTGCCTTCTTCCTGTCCTGTCACATACAATATACAGCGAGCATCTTTTGTATGCCTTAGCACATTTTCATACTACTTTCTAAGTTTGAATCAGTTTCCAGAATTTTATTTTTCCTTTCAACTTTTAATACAGTAAAATATCTCTGAGAATTTTCTTAAATGTGAAATTTCTCACTGGCATCCTTTTCTCTTTAACCTTTCCATCATGACCACTTTTCTCCTTTAGACTGTTACAGTTGCTAAGTTTTTCTGACTGCCTGTCTAGAGTCTCATAAATAGCAGATGTGTCAATATTCCCACAGTCAACTATTTATTCTATAAGCCCATTTACATTTGATTAGAATTTCACTTCCAACATTATACTTTTTGTTTCCTTGCTGTAATTTTATTTTTTGCAGTTGGTTCCCTCTTTCAAGTATCCATTTTTGTAAAATGTCAGATGGTTTTATCACTGGGAGACAATGAAATGACACAACTATACAGTTGTCATCTGTGTGTGAACTGAATAACAGATGTGCATTGACCGATTACCTAAAGATTTTTTGAAAAGTGACACAATTGGTCACCAGTCAGAATATGCATCTGTCATTTATGTAGCACTTTATGCACTGAAGGGATAGCAAAGTTTGTACTTTATGCAGTTACTCACAGTTAATATATTTTCATAACTGAAATATAGACAGTGCTCTTGGGACACTGGTATTAGTTAACTAAACTGTAGTAATTAAAATTCATACCAGAAAATCAATGCAAAAACTATAAATCTATTCTAATGTACTAAATTCTCTGAGTCATTTGATACCTACTTCAATAATATGTCAAGGCAGTTCTGGATGTCCATCATGCAAGCAGAAGATTATAACTGACTCCTGGTGTCCTTGCGAGGATATTAAATCCATGTGAGACACTCATATCAATAAATTCTCCCTTATTCAGCCTTATTTTGTGACTCCTTGTATATCACTCTCAAGATGAATTTCTAGAGACATTTTCCTGATATATATTTTAGCCAGGTCCTGCAACTCATCTACTGAACAGTCTCTTTCCTCCCAAATCAGAGACAGTACTTCCGCAGTTGAGGCATGTTGACATTAAGCCTAGATATTAAGAGGGGCGGTTAGAACAAATCTTGAGGTAAGTATACTTGCAAGCATATTATCTTGCAAAATATCTGCCTTAGGTGAGTCCTCTCCATCATATCCAGACAAGGAAGAGTTGGGAGTGAAAGTGACTGTTATCCTCTGGTAAGAGGGGTTTGCATCTTCTGCAGGCCCAAGAGTTCAAGGGAATCTTAGGGAAATTCAGTAGGCCATTTTGCAAGTCCAAGAGTTCATGGAGATCTGGAAAGATTTTAAGATTCTCAAATCAATTCATTCTAGGTATCAGAGTACCATTCTTTTCCTATCAAGTTTGTAATTTTAGAAAGAGACTTGCTGGCACTATGTCTTAGGCTTCTTGGTAATTCTACTACTCTCACAATCTGATGCTAGGCTTGATTTTCAGTGCAATCAGTTCTCCAGATTTAGAGGACGAAAGCTTCCTCAAATATTGCCAAAGAGATTTTGTGACTTTTACATAATTTCCTAGGTTCTTGGCTGGCTGGTTTGAGTGGTTTTCTTTCTTCAGCACATTAACGTCATTTAATAGCAACTGACCAAATCTATAGTCTTTGTAATTACCAATGCCTCATGTATTAGTCTGTTCTCATGCTGCTATGGAGAAATACCTGAGACTGGGTAATTTATTAAAAAAAGAGGTTCACTTAGCTCACCATTCGGCATGGCTGGGGAAGTCTCAGAAAACTTACAATCACGGTGCAAGGGGAAGCAAATATGTCTTTCTTCACATGGCAACAGCAGAGAGAAGTGCCAAGCAAAGATGAGAAAAGTCTCTAATAAAATCATCAGATCTCATGAGAACTCACTATCACGAGAACAGCACAGTGGAAACCACCTCCATGATTCAATTACCTCATACAGGGTCCCTCCCATGACATATGAGAATTATGGGAACTACAATTTGAGATGAGATTTGGGTGGGGACACAAAACCTAACCATATCACCCTATCTCTCAGATTCTAGACATAATGCACGAGACAGTGCACACTCTTTCAACTCAGTCCAACCTAATTCACCACAGTAAGTCTTAATGATTATAATGGTATAATATGCCAGAGCCTATCATCACCCGTTAGTGCTAACAATGGGACTTTGTTGCAATCTGAATGTAAAGTGCTTCTATTCTAGAATCTGTCTTGAAGATCTGCTTCCTAGAACAACTTCTAATATCAATTGCCTTAGTTTAGATTATCTTCCTCCCTAAAACAAGTAGACCCAGAAAAAAGTAATTCAGATGAAAAGTATTTATTTGGGAGATACAGTAAACAAGGGAGAGAAGGGAGACTGAGACAGAAAAGGGAAGATAGTCAATGAGGGTACACTATCAAACAAAATAGCACATTGGATAACTAGAGCTTAATCCCTTGGAGAATATCTGGGAAATGATATAAAATACATGACTCAGGATCATCTTATTTGAAAGCCAAAGAAAGTGGGACAGGTAGACACCAATTTCTCTCAGTCATTGGTTGAAAGACATTCCCAAGAGTCATGAATCCCCAGCATGGCCAACCTGCCATGCTCACAAGGGAAAAAGTCTTCTGCGGTGTGGAGAGCCCTCATCCAATACCAGTAGTTTAAGTCAACCAGAAAACAAAGATGTGAAAGGGCCTAAGGAATCTGGATGGGCACTACAGCATCTACTACACTTGCCATCTCTGAGAGCAAGAAGATTGTTTATCTTGAGCCTCAGTGCTGAAGAGAAATGAAAAATCATCTCTCCATGAATCTAAATCTAGGGAATTCTCTGGATTTCCAGATCGCTAAAGAAAGGGGAATATTAGATGGAGCATTAGGCTGGTGTTATGGCCTGAATTGTTTCCCTAAAATACATATGTTGAAGCCCTAATCCCCAGTACTTCAGACTGTGGCTTTATTTGGAGACAGGGCCTCTAACTTAAAGAGGGGATTAAGTTAAAAGGAGGCCATTAGAGTGAGACCTAATCCAATTTCTTCTTTACAAGAAGAGGAAACTGCAACAGAGAGACATCAGGATGCATGCATACAGAAGAAAGTCCATGTGAGGACATAGCAAGACAGTGGCCATCTGCAAGCTGAAGAGACAGGCCTCAGGGGAAACCAAACCTGCTGTCACCCCGACAGGTAGTCTCCAAACTGTAAGAAAATAAATTTCTGTTGTTGAAGCCACCTTATTTTGTGGTACTTTGTTATGGAAGTCCTAGCAAACTAATACAACAGGGATGGCTCAATGATCCAGGACACCACCCTATAGGAGCAGAATCAGAGAAAAAGAATTCCTCCATCCAGCCAACTGTTTCTTGATCCAGCAATTCCTCCACAAGTGCAACACAGAGCTTGCCCTGGTGCTGCATGTACTGCCAGAGTCTCAGGACCAGCAGAACTTGTAAGTTTTATTATGCTTTGTTTGGTATCACAAAGGCTGTTCATCTTCAGAAATGGAATCCAATAGAAACGGCATCACAGATAATCTTGGTCATTTACACATGCTTGATTCAATGCTGCCCCCTAAAGGAAACACAGCTGGCCCAGACTCAGGACCTCCATTTCCTTCTCTAGTCAGAGGTCAGATGCTGCAGAAAATGCCAGGGCGTAACTGCTAAGAGGAAGACCTCCTGTCCCTCCTCCTTGCCTAGGAAGCCAGTATGGACCTTCCCAAGAATCCTCTCCACCAAGTAATTTTCATTCCCCATCTTCTGTCCCTGTGCCAGCACTGAAAATAGTAATGAGTCATCTCCAAAACTGATCCAGCCTTCTGAAATCCAGGACCACAGGAAGATGTTCTTTTGTACCTCTTCTAAAGTAATTTGATTTTGTTCTTTTAGTTTTACTGCTATTAGTTAAGTAAATAAGCAATGACTCAAATGGAAACTTGACAGAATTATCATTTTAAGGTGATGTTTTATAAATGCACATTGTATAAATACCAATCTTATTATTAATAATAAATTGCTCCCATTTTATGAGTTTTATTGGAATCCAGTTCCAAATGTTCATCTTTAAGGATTAGACAAGGTTAATTCAGTATTTTCTTGTTACTATTTAATAAATCTCTCTTACTAATCCAGAAACATATCTTTTCATTTTAGGGCTTTAGTCAAGTAATTACACAACATTTAAATAAAAGCTTGATAGAATTAAAATTCTTGAGATATTATTTTATAACAAGAAAAGTTGTGTGTTGCTTAGTTAAGAGTGAATTTTGTGACTTAATTTTTTAATCAAATTTTGTTTTATTTTATTCTATTTCTAAATAGTGGAAGTATAGTATTTTGGCTTTTTCGGTGTTTGTGTTAGTTTCCCGGAGCTGCTGTTATAAAATATCGTGAACTAGGTGGCTTAAAGCAATAAATTTATTCTCTCACAATTCTGGAGGCTGGAAGTCCAAAATCAAAATGTCAGCTCAGCCACACACCCTCTGGAGTCTCCAGGGGAGAATTCTTCCTTCCATCCTCTGGTGGCCACAAATATTCTTTGACTTTTTTGGCTTGTGGCCACACCACTCTATTTTCTGCCTCCGTCTTCACCTTGCATTCTTCTCTGAGTGTCTATCTTGCAAAGATACTTGTCATTGGATTTAGCCCACCCAGGTAGTCCAGGGTGATAATCCTCATCTCAAGATCTTTAATCCAATTACATCTACAAAGATTCTTTTTCCAAAAAAAGGTACCATTGAAAGATTCTGCAAATTAAAACATGCATATACCTTTTAGGGGGACACCACTCAATCCACTATAGTGTTTCACATGTTCCCTAGAACATGAAATGTAGTGAGAGCTTTACATGAGTAGTCTAGCAAGTGAAGACATTTGAAACTCAATATATGATTCTGTATACCAAGGTCTGTATCTCCTATAGTATAATATTTATGAAATTAAAAAAAAAAACAGTGAAATTGGAAGTCAAAGTACTTTCTTTAATGTATGTGTTAAGGACTAAAATGATACACACTAAAATGTAAACAGTGGTGCTGGCAGGGGAATGGGAATTGGAGGGTGGGGAAGAATGAAGGGAGAATTTTATTCTTCCTATGATGTATTTGCATTAAAAGTCACATGCTATAAAAAATAAACACACACAATAAGAGGGAGGGAGAGAAAAAGAGAGAGAGATTGAGAAATTCAGAATACCAGAGAAAAGTACAGATTGGTAAAAGTTGATTCAGAAACCACTCTCCAAAATACAAATGCCATAGGACAATCCTTTTCTGTGTGGCCCAAGGTGCCTTCCCATGCCACAAGCAGAACTTCTCATGTGACAAAACTTCTCCAGATGGAAAGGCCTGGAAAGGGAGATCAGTTTCAATGAAGATGAACTTCATCTACTTCACAATCTGTCCCAGCACTTGAGGTAAACTATGGTTACATTTACAATGTCCATTATTCTAGGCCTTGAAGATAGATGCAGGAATTGTGTTCCAAATTAAACTCACAGGCCAGGTGTGGTGGCTCATGCCTGTAATCACAGTATGGGTGGTCAAAGCAGGAGGACCACTTGAGGCCAAGAATCTGAGGCTTCAGTGAGCTATGATTGTGCCACTGCACTCCAGCTCTGGGTGACAGAGAGAGAAAGCCTATCTCAAAAAAGCAAACAAAAACAACCCCCCATAAGGTGCAAAAGATCTGATTCACGCACTCAAGTCACACAGGCACACACAAAGCACATATATTCATGATACTGGGAACTATTATATCACATAATCAACTTAAGTGCAGGGGATAATTTTAAGAAAACAAAATTCTGGTCAAGACTATGAGTTACAATAATTTAGAGTTTAGAAATAGAGTAAGATGCAGTTTATTTTTCCCATAGCATTTCTCTGTTCTGTTGAAACATTTGAAGGATTATCTCATCACAAATATAAAAATGTCTGATGGAAAAAATATCCTATGACTATTTAAAATGCTTCTGGAGGAAAGATTAAATTTATCCTGATGCATCAAAGTTTGAAACAGATGAACCTGCTGATGCTACATTTTCTTTTCCTCCCATAATATCCTTCATGGTTACGTATGTTTCCACAACTCATGATATAAATAAATATTCCTGAGATTTCTTTTCTCAGTTACTCTTCCATAAAGAATTCATTAAAAGCTTTTACAGGACAAAGGTTGAGACTACATCTTAAACTTTATAAATCAGACTTTCATGAATACAAATGATGAACTTTATCAACAGATGGCCAAGGAGGCAATATCCTGTCTTTCAAAAAAAAAGAAAGAAGAAGAAACATTTAAAGTTGACCTCTCTATGTCTTGTATGGATATCCAAGGTGACTGATGAATTTTTTTTCTTATTAATAGCTGTTTATCCTAGTTTCTGTTCATTCCCAGAACATTTGCAAACAACCAGTAAATTAAGAGCCAGCTTATTGCCCTAGAGATATGATTCCGTTAGTCATTCAGTAAGTCTTCAACTGATTTTGTTCCAAAGTTTTCTAAGGAATTCATTAGATAATCTCTGGATCTAGAGAAGAGTAGTGAGTCACAGGGCCTAAAGGAATTCACCTTTGCTGAACCAAAAAAAAAAAAAAAGAAGAAGAAGAAGAAAAGAATACATTCAGTAGTAACATAGGCTGAAGAAATCTTAACAGAAAGACTTCCCAACTCTTAACCAATATGAATTCATGACACATTGAATATTTCTTCTACAAAGTAAGTAATGATAATTTGTGTTTATAGTATCTTTTGCTAGATAGGCCTAAGCCTCAAGATCTGGTGTTAATCAGTGATTTACTTAGAGCAGCTAAGTTTTAGGTTTAGCAGCCGTTAGAGTAATTCTTCAATAAGGAATAGATTAATCTCACAGACCTAAATTAATGCTCTACTATGCTATTTCACTAACAAATTTCTATACTACTGGGAATAATGTCTTTCAAGTAAACAATCAGATTACAGTTCTCTCTCACTGACACATTGTAGTCGCCCTTTTCTCTCATCATAGTCAAATCAAAATAAGCCAAAATTAGAGCTAATGAGAAGATAAGCAGAGTGAATCTTTAAAAGCTCCATCCCTACTAGCTCTTTCAATGGTACACTGTCTTCTTAGTTGCTGGTTCCAAAAATCACATAGGGAAATCATGGATGTAACTGTTAGACTCCAACCTCATAGAAATATACCATCTTTACCCCCAAAACCAGTATGGGAAAATCTATCTAGCTCCACGAAGAGAGTAGGATTCAAAATTTTAACCACTGCTTTACCAAACCAATTTTCTATCACATGCTTTTTTTCATAAACTTTCAAAATGGCATTAGAAGAAAGGTACTAATTGCTTCCTATCTTTAACTGCACAGAAATGAACTCCAAACCTAAGCAAAACAAAATTTTGTTTTATAAATAAAAAAAAATCTACCATTGTCCACAGTTTGTATATTTGTTAGCAGCAAGTGTAGAACTAAAAGGTGCCATGGGAAATTAGAAAGATAATTAAAAACAAGTCAAAACAAGTACCAAAGTACTTTATACATTGTTAAATAACGGTCATGGTACTAATTAGCAGTGAAGAGTCAAGAGAATTCAGAAAGTTCTTAAATCTTTGAGCTTTCTTTTCATCAATGTGCTATGGAGATCAATTTGTTTTCATTAATGTCTGGCCCCACTAGAATTTAATTTCTTTCCAGCAGTAGTAAATGACAATGAAAATCTAAACCCTGCCTCTGAGGTCTGTTACCTGCCAGTTTTCAATGGGATGCAAAAATCTTACAAAATAAAGTGTATTACAGTGAATATTCCAGCTGGCTTTAGTTGCCTTAAGAAACCAGAACAGCTTTGTGAACTCCTTCATAAACATCTCCCCTTTGGTGTATAAGGAGAGGTTACAAACTGCAATAAACAATGTGGGAGGGCTAATGTGGCCAAACGAATTCTGCCCCCTAAATGAAGCACTAAGGTTCAGATGTCCAGTTGCCCAAGAAACTATTGGCACCCACCTATTCCACATAATTCTTTATAAAGACTGTGCTGAACAGTCTATCTTCATCTTGAGAACACTCTAAAACACACACACAATAACATGGATCTTTTCTAAGACTGATTCTTTACAAGCTTTCAGAGTCTGAGAACTCTGGGCAATTTGTTCTCAAAGAGCAAAATATTTTATTACTTATGCTATGGAATAATACATTCAGATACTTAGGAAATTAGTAAATTGCTGGGATCCTGCAGGGTTTTTTTTTTTTCCATTGAAAAAAAGTCTGTTTTTATGGCCTAATCCCTTTTCTCATATCTCTCCAAGTATTTTGCTTACAGTGAGTTTTCTCCAAATAATTTCTTTTCTGAGTAAACCATCTGAGTTCCATTAGTGAGGCCAGCCCAAGAAACATCAGCCCTGATAACAGCTAGTTGCTATGAAGGAACAGGAATACAATTCACCTTGAATCCAGGAATCATAACACACATCCATATATATTGTTTAAATTTGACACTGCAAGATAAAATTAAAGAGTAACATTTTATGTGAAATACAGGTTATTTGCTCCCTTTTTTTCCTCTTCAAGTGTATATATTACAGGGGATATATAGATCTACAAACACCAGGAATGGAAGTTTTATTTGTCAAGCACATATTTCTCTGTGCCTGAAAAATGAAACTTCCATTCCTGGTGTTTGTAGATCTATAAATGAAAACCGGTTATCAAATGTTATTTTCATCTTGTAAGGAGTGTATATGTTGGATAATTTACCAATACTTGTTACTCAGATTTGAAGCTCTTTCTGCATCAGTATTAGAGTTACATCAACAAAATGCCTCAGAGAACCCTTTTTCTCAGTAATCTATACTGTAAACTATGCTCGCCTGTATCTCCACCTAATTTTTGTAAATAAAGTTTTATCAGAACACAGCCACACAAATTCATTTACATATTTTCTATGGCTGCTTTTAAGCAGAGGTTAATAGTTTCAAAAGAGACTGTATGGTCCATAAAGCCTAAAATATTTACTACCTGGCCCTTTAACAAAAAGTTCCCAACTCCTGCTCTATACATCCCATCTACTCATCTTCACTCATCCAATTTTACTCTCATTTCCTTCTGAAGTACGTATTTCCAACACCTTATTATAAACCCTGATGATCATTCTACTTTATTTGGCTTGGAAAAGAATTTGAGTAGACTTGCTTTCCCATGGAGGTATGAATTGCCCTTAGTTTTCACAACATAAGCATTCCTCTTCATCCTCTGAGTGTTTTACATTTACTCAAACGGCTCTCCCCTGGTGCTGCTACATATCTGTTCTTTTCTGGACAAAAGGGCCCAGCTGAGAATCAATGGAGGTTTGGTCTAGCCCACACACCACTTGACAAGTCATGAACCTTGACATAAGGCCTTATCCCCATCACGAGAGGCTAAAATAAAGAAGAGCAGGCCAGGCATGGTGGCTCACGCCTGTAATCCCAGCCATTTGGGAGGCCGAGGCAGGTGGATCATGAGGTCAAGAGATTGAGACCATCTTGGCCAACATGGTGAAACCTTGTCTCTACTAAAAACACAAAAATTAGCTGGACGTGGTGGTGTGTACATGTAGTCCCACCTACTCGGGAGGCTGAGGCAGGAGAATTGCTTGAATCCAGGAGGCAGAAGTTGCAGTGAGCCGAGATTGTGCCGCTGCACTCCAGACTGGTGACAGAGCAAGACTCCACCTCAAACAAAAATAATAAAATAAAATAAAAGAGAGCAACTTCATTTTAAATGACATGATTAATGAAGAAGGTACAAATCTAAATTTGTATTTTATATTTTTCTCAAGAAGTCTTTAACTTTACACACTTGGATTCTTTATTTGATCTAGCTTTCTTGAAATAGATATAATCCTTGCTATTTAAGCTATGACAGTATACTTATTAAAAGATTTTAAAAATTATGTCTTACCAGTTAAAAAGCGAAATATTTTCCAAAAAAAAAAAAAAAAGAATTAGCCAGGCATAGTGGCTCATATCTGTAATGTCATCACTTTGGAAGGTCCAGGTGGAAGAATTGTTTGAGCTCAGAAGTTTACAACCAGTCTGGGTAAGATAGTGAGATCTTGTCTCTACAAAAAAAAACAAAAATTAGCATGTGCTTGTAGTCCCAGCTACTTGAGAGGCTGAGGTGGGAGGATCACTCGAGCCCAGGAGATCAAGGCTGCAGTGAGCCATGGTCATGCCTCTGCCCTCCAGCCTGGGCAACAGAGTGAGATCCTGTCTCAAACAAAAACAAAACAAAACAAAACAGAACTGGTACTCAGCAACTCTGAACTGAACATTACAAAGTGATTATTTGAGTCACATATTTGAATTTGCTTTGGGTCAAAACGTGAAGTGTACGGTTTCCCCTTATCAGCAGGGAATACATTCCAATCCCTGCAGTGGATTCTGAAACCAAGGATATTTGAAATCCTAAATATACTATGCTTTTTCAGTCTGATAGCTGCGACTGCTACTAAATGACTCACAGGCAGGAACCAGCTACAGCATGAATGTGCTGGATAAAGACAGGAGTCACAGATGAGATGTAACATGATGGCAAGAAATTTCATCACACCACCCAGAATGGCACACAATTTAAAAACTTATGAATTGATCATTTCTGGAATTTTCCTTTTAATATTTTCAGATAGCAGTTGACCATGGGTAATGAATCTGCACAAAGTGAAACAACAGACAAGCAGGAACTACTATAATATCAAGTCCTGGAATGACTAATAAGTTAGCTGAATATTCTAAACCTCATGTTCATAGAAATATAAATGATAGAAAGTAGGGAACCCAAATATACTCACCCATATTCAGAAAGATCAAGAGGAAAATACCCTTCTTGGCTGTTCCTAGATTTTCCAAGGGTTGCAGTGGGCCTCTCCTAAAGAAACTGCGTTTGCGTCATGGGATTCTGCTCTCATCCGTGTGACCTCGCCATTGAGCTCAGAGCCCTTCCCTAACCTGTGTGAGGTGACTAAAATGAGGGTACCCCAGGACCAGCCTCAGCATAATTTCCCATCCCAAAGAAAAATAAGTTGGATAAAAGTTGTTTTGTTTTTGTTTTTCTCTTAGTTTTCTCTTGATGCACAACAAATCACCTCTAACTTAGCAGGTTAAAACAATACCATTTGTTAGCCCACAGTTCTGTTGGTCACAAGTTTGACACCATGTGCCTGGATTTTCTGCTCAGGGTATCACAGGCAGAAATCAAATGTCAGTTGAGTTGAGTTTTCATCTGGAGGGTTTGAGAAAAACAATCTACTTCTAAGTTCATTCTAACTCTTGGCAGAATTTAGTTCCTGGAGGTTTTGTGACTGGGGTCCCTGTTTCCTTGCTGGTTGTCAACCAGTTCTTAGAGACCTCCTGCTGTTACCTGTCAAGTGGCCCTTAACATGGTATGTTCATGATATGTTCCTTAAGGCCAGCCAGAATGTCTCTGCTGCTGCAAAACTCTGATTTCCCTTCTGGCATCCTCCAGAGAAGGCTCTCTTCTATTGCAGAGCTTAACTGATTCAGTCAAGCCCACTCAATATAACCTCCCTTCTGCCATGGAGTGTAATATAAACACAGGAGTAGATGTCTCATTATATTCACAAGTTTCATCCATACTCAAAGTAGAGAGGATTAGATGAAGGTGAGGTTCACTGGAAGTCATCTTAGAATTAAACCTACCACAGTTTTGATTTTATTCACACCTGTAGTATTGGTGATAATGTTGTGAACTGTGCACTGTCATAAAGCTAGTAACTGCCATCTCAGCTACCTCTCAACGTAATAATCCTCTATCAACCATGGCAGTTATCTTCTTGAAAAGTATAGCCACTGGCAAGACAATAGTCTTGAGATCAGAAAGGAAATTGGGGGCCCAATGAAAGAATCATTAAATATGTGTTAGGGTCTGTGTATTCTTTACTAAGGCATTTGGTTCCAAAACAAACCATATTAGTCGACATTAAAAACTGTTTCAGTAAAACTGTCTTCACTCATCTTCAATTTTATTCAGGAACATACCTGCAGATATTGTGATTTGTAAAATTTGTAAAACTTGTAAATTTTCATTTGTTTAATTTGCTCATAAAATATCCATCTTTAAACTTTCAGCTCATCTCTTAAAGGCTTGTAAATATAATGCCTTTTGCACTTGCATTTTCCTTATGTGTTTTTGCAACTACAGTAAAATGCTTGTATTGCTCTCTAAGGTCTTTCTTCTGGGCCTGATCTTTTATTCATATCACTGTGTTATCCTGAGTGTGTAAATCATCAATAACAATAATCATCTTTCTTGTTGAAAGACTGAACAAATGAATAAATTAACGATGAAATATTAAGAAAATATGGCCTAAAGAGATGTCTCTACTTTACTTTTTGTAAAATCTAAGAGAAAGGGAAGAAATAATTATCACACTCCTTGATTTAAAAGGGGAGAACTAAACCATATATACATAAAAAGAATATGAATTTTTCATTCAAGCATATTGATATAAAACTTTGTTTCAAAACACCGTCTAGCAGTGGTAATGATGGTTAATTACGTGCATCAACTTGGCTAGACCACAGCGTCCAGATATTTGGTCAAACTTTATCATGGATGTTTCTGTGAAGGTGTTTTGGATGAGATTAGCATTTAAATCAGTGGACTTTGAGTAAAGCAGATTGCCCTCCATCATGTGAGTGGGCCTCCTCCATCTGTTGAAGGCTTGAATAAAACAAAAGACTGACCTCCCTTAGCAAGAGGTAATTCTGCCAGCACACAGCTCTCGGACTTGAACTGCAACATCAGCTTTTCCCTGGGTCTCCAGCCTGCCGACTCACCCTGCAGATTTTAGACTTGCCAACCCTCCATAATCCCATGAGCCAGTTCCTTAAGTAACTCTGTATGTGCTTATATAAATATATCTACATCTACATATCTAATTGGTTCTGTTTCTCTGGAGCAACCTGACAAATACAGGAAGCCTTAGGATATATCCACACTGTCAGAGTGGCAGTCTGTTACCCTAGGAACCCTCTTCCCCTCACAACAGCGAAGGCTTTGCTGTTAAACCAGGGTCATCACCTGGGCCGAACTGTCCCATTGTCAATTTGACATCATTGCCATCCTTTTCAAAGGTCTCCTGTGCATTACATAAGAGTAACCAGGAAATACATTTCCAGGCTCCACTTCCTTCAGCGGTTCCAGATCACAGTTAGCTAATGAGAGATTTGCATGAGATCTAGAAGGCAGAAAAGGAAAGGCTGCTACTCTGCAGAGGCAGTAGTGGGCAACTGCAGACAGATACACTGCTGAGGTGAAGATTAAAGTAACTTCTACTTGGACTTCTTTGAAAATCACCCAAATCACTGCTGCAGGACAACATCATCAGTTCAGCTTTCCTGGTCTTTGTTCCTGAAGTTCTTCCAGCACTTATGAAGCCTCTATTTTCCTGGATCTTTGTGCTGGGTGCAGTGGCACAAGCCTGTAATCCTAGCACTTTGGGAGGCCAAGGTGGGCGGATGGCTTGAGCCCAGGAGTAGCTATGGTCCCACCTACTCGTGGGACTTAGGCAGGAGGATCACTTGAGCCCAGGAGATTGAAGCTACAGTGAGCCATAATTGTGCCAATGCACCCCAGTCTGGGTGACAGAGTGAGACCCTGTCGTTCATAAATAAATAAATAAATAAATAAATAAATAATTTCAGTGTACCTTGTGTCTGTTTTCTCTAGTTTCATCTCACAGGCAACCTATTGCAACAGGATAAACTTTAAACTGTTAACCTGACTACAAGGTCCTGGTTCATTTGGCCTCAGGATAACATCTCAGATACTCCATTCATTCTGAGTCCAGGCCTCATTACTCTTTTTGAGATTTCTTAAATTTCACCTAGTTCCTTTAGGTCTTATGGCCTTTACACATTCCGTTCCCTCTGCCTGACAAAGATCCCATGAGCTCTGCCCTTATGTTGAAACCCTTTGTCTCAGTAACTCCTACTCACTCTCCAAATCTCCTTTTAATGACAGTGCCACAAGTAGGTTAGTTCATCCTGGTATACATACTTATCTTGTACCTCCCCTCTGTAGCGCATATTATAATCATAATTCACTCATTTTTAAAGTATTTCTTCTCTCCTAGACTCTAGTGTTCTGGTGTTGCATTTTCACTACTGTAGCCTTGGTACCTCGCATGGTGTTTAGCAAATAGACCTTCAATACATATTGAATAAAAGAAAGGAAGGAAGGAAGGAAATAATGTGACATGATGGTTAAAATTAAATTCACCATAGGTTGGTAATATTCCAGGCGGCACTATGGGAAAAGGAATCCATGGTTGACTAATAGACCTCCACAGAAAGCTAGAGAAGTATTCTGCCTAGCAGAAAATTAATACAGAGCTGGGTCGCTAAAAAAAACTTAGTTTTTTGGCAATTGTAAGGATGAGAGAAATGAACTTAGGTTATTTATTTCATCTGCAATTTTGTTCAGTTGAGTACATTTTGAAGTAACATTGGTGGGCTGATGGAAGCCACACCACCACTGTTTTGGGCAACATTTGGCTGCTCCTATTTCCTGACTGAATTCCATTGATTATGTCAGCAAACAATGGCTCCAGACTTTCCTGGTTCTTGGCAACTTAAAATAGTCTGAATCATAGGACTGGAAACAGAACAGATGTGTACTATTCTCCCTCTGTTTACACAAGTACTACTTGCCACATGAAAAGGAAAGAAGTGAATACATTATGTCGCCTTCTCTGAATATAATGGGAGTAACTCACCATTTGAATCAGGCAATTTGTCCTGCAAGATCTACTGAATTTCTATGATTATTCTCCACCTTCCACATGCTACCTTTATAACCATCTCCCCGAAAAATGTCAGCACAATAACTTTCCCCAATGACATGATGGGTGTGTGTGTGTATGTGTGTGTGTGTGTTAGCAGAAGAAGATTGATGTTGATGCCTTTTGATTAATTCAGCTCACAAGCAGAAGGAACTTGGCACAGCCAGCACACTCAGATAAGCTCAGATTAGTCAAGCCAGGACAAAGAGAAAGGTCAGGTCAAGAGGAAATTTGAGATACACAGGGGTGTGGTGGGGGGTACATATCTTTAGAACTAGATGCATGGCTTTTGCCAATGCTACAGAACTGCTTATTGTCTGGAAGAATGCCAAAATGTGACAGCAAGAAATTTCCACAAATAAGAAAATAAAAGATTATTTGTATGGGGGATGGATGCACTGAGAAGGAAATACAATCAATTTCATGGCCTTAAATTATAGGAAAGACTGCTGAGTGGAAAAGAGAAGTTCAGCTTTAAAATTAAGTGTACTGAAGAAAAAACTAACACACAAGGAACAAAGGTGCTGTAAGACATGTAAATACTGGATACTGAAGTACAAAGTATTCCTTAGTTGTCTGAGGAAATGCAAGAAGCAAACATACACAAGCATATATACAAACACACATTTATTGAGGAAAATAAGGGAAAGTTCATGACTAGGGATTTGTGAGAATTCATGGCCATCAGACTACACTTCAGTTTTTAGAGTTGATGTTCTCACATTACGCTTGCCTTCTTTTCTTCCTGTGTTGTTCAGTACATCCTCTGAGCCTTGATCACTTTCTTTCCCAAATCTGTGTAAACTTCCAAGATATTTTCCATGCTGTAAACCACTTTTCTTTCATGATAATAATGGCCAACATCTATTTTTTAATGTATGAGTTCCTTAAATCCCCCTCAAGTTATGGTAAATCATCCTACAGAAAGACCAAAATAAAAAACAAAAAAACTAAAAAAATGTCTTAACATCTCTATTTAATCCATGCTACCTATATCTTATGTGCAGAAGTTCCACTTAAAGAAACTATTCTGCTACATTTTGTTTGTCAAAGCATGAAGTCTAGCCTTGTACGTAATTCACTTTGTTATTGTCCTTTATGCAATATAATGCAGATTGGTTGATTATGCAAATCATTTCCAAATTTTCATCCATTGTAATAAACCATATTTTAGTTTCAGTCAGTGAACTAACAAGAATAAATAGTAGAAATATAATTGTATATTTTTCCTTTTGAAGACCATGGCTTTTCCCATGTGTTGGTCACAGGTAATTTTGTAACAGAAAAGGAAACACATTGCTCCTAGTCTCTATTGCAACTTTATTCTATCTCTAAAAACAAGAGCCTGAGAGGTATTCTTCAAAGAATTAATGTATTATTATATATGAAATCTAAACAAGAAACAGAGTCAACACTGAAGTGCTGGATGAAAGGGGAATTTCAAATGTGCTGAAAATTTCTATTTCTGGGAAGGTAGCCAAAATATATTCACATCTGTGCAAAGTTATATGTGTGTGTGTATATATCTATATATATCTATATCTATATATATATAGATATAGATATATATAGATATATACACACACACACATAGTAATGCATTGCAGAACCCCCCTTTTTTTTTGAGACAAAGTTTCACTCTTGTCGTACAGGCTGGCGTGCAATGGCATGATCTTGGCTCACTGCAACCTCTGCCTCCTGAGTTCAAATAATTCTCCTGCCTCAGTCTCCTGCTCGAGTAACTAGGACTACAGGCGTGTACCACCACACTTGGCTAATTTTTGTATTTTTAGTGGAGACGGGGTTTCACAATGTTGGCCAGGCTGGTCTCAAACTTCTAATCTCAGGTGATCCACCTACCTTGGTGATCCACCTGCCTCGGTCTCCCAAAATTCTGGGTTTACAGACATGAGCCACCATGCCCGACTGACCTAGCATTTCTTAATAATAAAGAATTGAGAGCAACTTAAACATCTTCCAATAAGAGATTGGTTTAATAAATAACAGTGTATTCATACCATGAAATAACATATAGCCACAACAATAAATAGGGAAGCTTTTTATATATAGATATACAATTAGCTATAATATATATTGTTAAATGAAATGGCAAGGCACAAAGAAGTGTGTATAGTGTGCTATTATTTGTGTAAAATGAAAGATATGTACTATCCTGTGTATGTGTGTTTCTGCTATAATACGACACATGCATTCCTTAAAAATCTACCTTCTGCAAAGGTTTCTGGGGTGGTTTGTTATAAAGCATTATTTTAGCATAGTTACTGATCTACTATGTATGTACCATAATTTTTTCAACCAACACCCTATTGAAGGCCATTTGAGTTGACTCCAATCATTCCCACTACCGTGACATGTCATATGTTTATCATTGTATCTGAGGATAAATTCATTAAAGTGGGATTACTGGTTGAAAGACAGAGACACATATGTAGTTTTGCTAAGTTCCCCTCCATAGCTGTTGTGCCATTTTGTATTCCCCATGCCTCACCAACAAAATATTGTAAACTTTTGGAATTTCACCAATCTGATAATTGAAAATGGTATTTCAGTATAATCTTAGTATACATTTATCTTATTATGAGCAATACATCTTTTAATATGTTTTAAATATATTTTGCAAATTTTTTTGTAAACTTCTCAGATTTTCTGCCCATTTTCTACTATGCTTTTTGTCACTTTCTTCTTTTTATTAGTAGATTTATTAGTCCTTTGTCCCTGAAATGAGTAACATTTTTTTTTCTCAGTTGTAATTTTACCCATCACCCAGGCTAGATTTGCAGTGGCACAATTGTGCCTCATTGCAGCCTCAATTTCCCAGGCTCAGATGATTCTCCTACCTCAGCTTCCCAAGCAGCTGAGAATATAGGCACATACCACTATGCCTAGCTAATTTTTGTATTTTTAGTACAGATGGGATTTCACCATGTTGCTTAGGCTGGTCCCAAATTCCTGGGCTCAAGCAATCCACCCACCTCTACCTCCCAAAGTGCTGGGATTACAGGCTTAAGGCTGGGAAGATTTTTTTATGTAGTTAAATTTATCAGTTTTGTTATGCTTCTAATTTTTGTTCATATTAGAAACTTAAGTTTTCTTCTAGCACTTCCCTGGTTTTATTTTTTAGCTACATCTCTGAAACATTTGCAGTTTGTCCTGGTGTATGGAGGAAGGGACAGATCTAATTTTATCTTTTTCCATGTGACTATCTATCCTAACACTGCATAGTTATTTGAGGTGTCACCTTTTTCATATACTAAATTTTGGTATATATCTGGGTCCATTTCCGGATTTTCTATTCTGTTTCATTGGACTTCTGTCTACACACTCACCAATATCACACTCTTTTCAGTAGAGAAGCTGATAAGGTTGGCTCCCCTACATTCATATGCTGCTTTTCTTTTTCAGAATTTTTTTGGCCATTCTTTGTTTATTCATCTCAACAAACTTTAAAATAAAATTGTTTAGCTCATTCAAAGAATCTAATGATATTTTTATTGGCACAGCATTGCATTTATAAATTAACTTAGAAATTGGTGGCTCATGCCTGTAATCCTAGCACTTTGGGAGGCTGAGGTAGGCAGATTGCCTGAGCTCAAGAGTTCAAGACCAGTCTGGGTAACACAGTGAAAACCTGTCTCTACTAAAATACAAAAAATTAGCCAGGCATGGTGGCAGGCGCCTGTAATCTCAGCTACTCGGGAGGCTGAGGTGGGAGAATCGTTTGAATCTGGGAGGCAGAGGTTGCAGTGATATGAGATCGCACCACTGCACTCCAGCGTGGCCAACACAGCAAGACTCTGTCTCAAAAAAATTTAAAAAAAAAAAGAAAAAAAAGAAAAAGAAATATTTGAATATGTAACCTTTCTGAAATGATTATTTGAAAATGTATATCAAGAACTGTAAATATTGGTACTTTTGACCTAGTAGTTCCTCTTCTAGGAGTCTATCATAAGGCGGCAATGTGCAGTTAAGACAAAAATATTATGTCCATTTCAAGTCATTTAAAATCACATTTATGAAATATTCTTAATGGTTTGAGACAATGTGTCTTGTGTAAACAAGACAAGAATGCTCACTTTCACCACTCCTATTCAACATGGTAGCGAAAGTCCTTGTCAGAGCAATCATAATCATGCAAGAGAAAGAAATAAAAGGCATCCAAATAGGATTAAAAGTCAAATGATCTCTCCTCACAGACAATGTGATTCTATACCTAGGAAAACCCTAAAGACTCCACTAAGGCTCCTGGAACTGATAGATAGTTTCAGTAATGTTTCAAGATGCAAAAATCAATGTAAAAAAACTAGTAGAATTCCTATACACCAATAATGTTGATGCTGAGAGCCAAATCAAGAATGCTATCCCATTTAAAATAGCCACATACACAAAATAAAATATCTGGGAATACATTTAACCAAGGAGGTGAAAGATCTTTACAGAGAAAACTACAAAATACTGCTGAGAGAACTCATAGATGACACAAACAAATTGAAAAACATTCCATGCTCATGGACTGGAGAGTCAATATTGTTAAAATGGCCATATTGCCTTAAGCAATACAGATTCAACACTATTTCTATCAAACTGCCAATGTCATCTTTCATAAAACTAGAGAAACTATTCTAAAATTCACACAGAATCAAAAAATGAGCCCAAATAGCCACAACAGTCCTAAGCAAAAAGAACAAAGCCAGAAGCATCCCATTACCCAACTTCAAACAATACTATGAGGCTGCAGTAACCAAAACACCACAGAACTGGTACAAAAACAGATATATAGACCAATAGAACAGAATAGAGAAACCAAAAATAAAGCCACATGCCCACAGCTATCTGATCTTCAACTAAGTTGACAAAAGTAAGCAAAGGGGAAAGGACACCTTAGTCAATAAATGATGCCAGGACAGCTGGCTAGGCAAATGCAGAAGAATAAAACTGGATCCCTACCTTTCACCATATATAAACATTAACTCAAGATGGATTAAAAATTTAAACGTTAAGACCTCGAACTACAAGAATCCTAGAAGAAAACCTAAGAAACACTATTCTGAATATCAGCCTTGATAATTTATGACTAAGTCCTTAAAAACAATTCCAACAAAAACAAAAAATTGACTAGTGAGACCTAATTAAACTAAAGAGCTTCTGCACAGAAAAAGAAACTGTCAACAGAGTAAACAGACAACCTACAAAATGGGAGAACAAATTCACAAACTATGCATCCAACAAAGGTCTAATATCCAGAATCTGTAAGGAACTTAAAAATTCAACAAGCAAAAAACAAATAACTCCACAAAAAAATGGGCAAAAGACATAAACAGACACTTCTCAAAAGAGGACAGGCTTCTGGATCCAAGATGGCTGATTAGGAACAGCTCAGGATTGCAGCTCCCAGTGAAAGCGCAGAGGGTGAGTGGACGCCGCATTTCCAGACGGATTTTTATTGCCCACAGACTAGGAGATTCCCAAGTGGAGGAGCCCTACGGGTAGCCAGCGCGGCTTTTGGCCGGTGCGGCAGTTTTGCCGTCGCCCCGGCGTGGCAGTTCTCCATACAAAATACACTAGTCTGG
>CAUYLG010044978.1:0-19038 GCA_963573385.1 Cacajao melanocephalus | reverse complement strand
CACCTGAGGTTGGGAGTTAGAGACCAGCCTGACCAACATGGAGAAACCCCCGTCTCTACTAAAAATACAAAATTATCCAGCCATGGTGGCACATGCGTGTAATCCCAGCTACTCAGGAGCCTGAGAAAGGAGAATAACTTGAACCAGGGAGGAAGAGATTGAAGTGAGCAGAGATAGAGCCACTGCACTCCAGCCTGGGCGTCAGAGCGAGACTCCGTCAAAAAAAAAAGCCCCTTCTTGCCCTCTCAAACCACTTTCAAAGCTTCAGGGGAGCCCACTCTGCTCTCCCAGAAAGACTCATCACTGAGTAGTCAAACTGTTCTTATTCGCTTGGTGTAGCCTTATCAGTCGCTAATCTGAACCAAATTTGGGGCATAGGGTAAACCACAAAACATCCTTCTATCTGCAGAGGGTAAATTTCTCTTTATTTATTTCTATATGAACAAATGCTGCCTAGCCTGCAGAGCATCAATTTCATTCTGTTTTTGGTAGAAATGGGGTCTTAGAGCTGGGAGAGGCGGCTCATGCCTCTAATCCTAGAACTTTGGGAGGCTGAGGTGGGTGGATTGCCTGAGCTCAGGAGTTCAAGACCAGCCTGGGCAAAATGGTGAGACCCCTGTCTACTGAAATATGGAAAAAACTAGCTGGGCGTGGCAGCGTCCACCTGTAATTCCAGTTACTTGGGAGGCTGAGGAAGAAGAATTGCTTGAACCCTGGAGGCGGAGGTTGCAGTGAGCTGAGATCGCACCAGTGCACTCCAGCCTGGGCAACAAGAGTGAAAATCCATCTCAAAAAAAAAGAAAAAGAAAAAGAAAAAGAAAAAAGAAATGGCGTCTCAGTATGTTGCCCAGGCTGGGTCTCTCAAATTCCTGACCTCAAAGGATCATCCTGCCTTGGCCTTCCAAAGTCCTGGGATGAGAAGTGTGAGCCACCACACCCTGGTTAGAGCTCGAATTTTATCTGGGCCACACCTGCCCAATACTTGGCATTGTGAGACTTTAAAAGTTTGCCAATCTGATGACAAACATGGAATCTGTTATGGAATACATTGTGCCCTATCAAAATTTTTGTTGGACGGGGGGTGGCAGTTTACACCTGTAATCCCTGTAATCCTAGCACTTTGGGAGCCTGAGGTAGGAGAACTGGTTGAACCTGGGAGTTCAAGAACCCCTGACCAACATAGTGAGACCCCGTGTCTATAAAAAAAAGAAAAAAAAAGTGGGGATGGTGGCTTGGGCCAATAATCCCAGCTATTTGGGAGGCTGAGGTGGGAGGATTGCCTGAGCCTAGGAGTAAGACGCTGCAGTAACCCGAGATTGCGCCAGCGCACTCCAGCCTAGGAGACAGAGCAAGGCTCCGTTTCCCCACCCCCCACCCCACAAAAAAAAAGAGGTCGAGACACCTGGGGGGACCGTGTAGGGAAACAGCAAGAGGACGCCCTCTGCCCGCCCCGGAGGAGGCTTCAGGAGACACCCGCCCCGCTGGCACCTTGATTTTGGCCTTCCAGCTTCCAGAACTGTGAGAACGTAAACTTCTGGTTGAGCCTCCCAGTCCGTGGTGTTTTGTTCCGGCGCCCCAGCGAGCGGGCACGGGATCGCAGTCTTTGCCTTTACATCTCCAGCTCCGCATCCTGCTCGCTGTTTATTTTGCGAGCAGCCCGGGCGGCTGCCCCCAGCTGCTCCAGAACTGAGCAGTTTAACTCACACTCGCCCTCGCCAGGAAGCCTCCCGCCCGCTTCCTCTAGTTCCTTCCCCACCTGCCCGGTCTCCTAGCCCCGTGCTGTGGTCGCGGGAAGGGGCGGCTCGCACACCCCCAGCTCTCTGCTTCCCGGATCTCCGCCGCCCGCTCATCCACTCCCCTGTACCCGGCTCCCGACGCAGACCGGCGCTGCGGCTTCCGCCCAGAGATTACTGCATTTAAATGTCTGGCACCTGGGCGCAGTCGCGGAGCAGCCCCTGCCCCGGGGACCTAGAGGGGCCCAACCCCCGCGTGCCGAGGCCGAGCCCGGCGCGCAGCCCACGTGGGCTGGGGGACTGAGTATCCGGCCCTCTGGTAGCAGCAACCGCGCACAGCTGGAGCTGGCTGGGAAGGCGGCGGGCCAGGACCCCGCGGGGTAGGAGGCTTCCTTCCCAGCCTCCAGCTGCCCGGAAATCCCCCCGGCTCTCAAACGACCCGCACCACGGGATCCTGTGGGAAGAAGTGGGGTGGGATAAGGGCATGGGGAGGGCTGGCCAAGCCAGAGATCCGGGACGCCCTCCTCCCGGCCGTGCGACTTCGAGAAAGCAGAAGCGAGTCCTGCCCCGGGGAGTCCCACAGGAGCGGGGATCTGGGAAGAGAAACTTGCGGACGACGAAGTTGAAGCCGTGGACCCCCCACCCCCGGGGCGTCCTCCGTCGGAGGAAGGTCCCTGGGTCGGGGCGGGGGCCACCGCTTGGCCCGCCCCTTGTCGCTGGACGTCCGAAGATTGGGCCATTTTCCTTGCCGCGCCCTTACTGCTTACCCGGGTGCGCCCGGCCCGCCCCACCCAGCCCTCTGCTCGCGCCGGGAGAGGAGGGGCCGCCGCGCAGCTCCCCGGGACCCCGAAAGGCCGCCGCGGCGAATCCGGACCTCCGCCGCTCCTGCGCCCTCAACCTTCCTGGGATTCCCGGGCCCACCCTACCCAGCGGCTTGACCCGAGACCACTTGTACCCTGCGCTGACTACACCGCGCGCTTCCCGAGACCCCTGGACACACCCAGCCCTCCAGTCCATCCCTCCCTTCTCTGCGCCGGGTGCCCCCGACCCTCTCGAAGCCCGGATCTCCTCCCCCGCGTCCCCGGGGCGGCCCCGGCCAGGCCCCCTTCGAGCCCCGCAGGCGGCCGGAGCTGAGGCGCGCCATGCGGCTGCAGGTGCTGCGTTTGCGGCTGCGGCTCCGGCTCCTGGCGCTGCTGCTGCCGGTGCTGCTGCCGCCCGCGAGCGCCCCGAAGCCCTCGGCGCAGGACGTGAGCCTGGGCGTGGTGAGCGCGGGGTCCGCAGGCTCCTGGGATCTGCAAGGAGGCTGGGAGAGGGAAGCTGGGCCCGGATTCCTGGGTCCTGAGGAGGCAGGAGCCAGATTCCAATATCCAGAGTAACTGAGGATGGGATCTGGGCGCCCGGATTCTTGGGTCTGTGGGGAGGTTTGGAGCTGGGATTTGGAGCTCTGGAAGGGAGCTGGGGTGAGGAGCTGAGGTCCAGACAAAGACTGGCAAACTCGGGACTGAAGCGAGGACCTCCAGAGGGGAGCAGGCGGACATCCGGGCTGGGGCCCTGGGCTCTGCGTGCCTGGGAGGGGCAGGACTGCTAGGATGGTGGTGGGCAGGAAGACCCCATGCTTTTCACCCAGCCCGCTTCACCTGTCCCCTCCAATGCCCTAGGAGTGGCTGACGCGCTATGGCTACCTGCCGCCACCCGACCCTGCCCAGGCCCAGCTGCAGAGCCCTGAGAAGCTGAGCGATGCCATCAAGGTCATGCAGAGGTTCGCAGGGCTACCAGAGACCGGCCTAATGGGTAGGTGGCCCCCACCCCTCCCCAGCCCTGCCTCTGCACCCAGCCTGACCACCACCCAACAGTCTCAGACCTCAGCTGCTCCTGGAACACGGAGCTAGGAAGATGCTGCTCTCAGACCCCAACCCCAGAGGTTCTCAGGCATTTATCAAGAACCTAGTGGCTTAGTCCTTAATCCCAGGCTTTGGGAGGCTGAGGCTTGAGGATTGCTTGAGGCCAGGAGTTTGAGACCAGCCCGGCCAACAATTCGAGATCCCCATCTCTAAGGATTTTTTAAAACGTAGCTGAGTGTAGTGTCATAGGCCTGTGGTCCCAGCTACTCAGAACGCTGAGGGCGGAGGATTGCTTAAGTCCAGGAGTTCAAGGCTGCAATGAGCTATGATTGTACCACCTCACTCCAACCTGGGCAACAAATGGAGACAAATATATAACAAAATATACTTTGAGCATATCTCAGATGCCACACCCTTTCAGGCCCCACTGGTGTAGTGATGAATAAAGTAGATAAGGCTCCTGCTCTCATGGAGCTAACTTTCTCAAGGGAGAGAGAGACAGATCAAGAACATAAATATGCAAGATAATTTCAGATAGTGGTGAGTGTTTGCAGAAAAGTAAAATGCTGTTGGCATCGAGGAGCTGGTCTGGTTAGGGCAGGTCTCTCTGAAAGGTATATGAGCTGAGATAACAGCTAAGAACCAGCCATGGGAAGATGTGGAAGAAGAGTGTGCCAGGCAAGTGCAAAGGCCCCGTGGCACACACAAGCTGGTGTGCCCGGAGTGAAAGGAGCATTGAAGAGCTCTGGTGAGAGGCCTCAGCCAGGGGCCCTGAGAGGTGATTGGGGTTGATTTCAAGGGTGATTAGCAACTCCCAAGTGTTCTCAGAAGGGAAGCAACTTGGAACTGGGTCTGACTTGCTTTTTTTTTTTTTTGAGACGGAGTTCGCTCTTGTTGTCCAGGCTGGAGTGCAATGGCACGCTCTTGGCTCACTGCGACTTCCGTCTCCCGGGTTCAAGCAATTCTCCTGCCTCAGCCTCCTGAGTAGCTGGGACTGCAGGCACACACCACCATGCCCAGCTAATTATTTTATTTTTCTTTTAGTAGAGACAGGGTTTCACCATATTGACCAGGATGGTCTCCATCTCTTGACCTCGTGATCCGCCCATCTCGGCCTCCCAAAGTGCTAGGATTACAGGTGTGAGCCACCGCGCCCGGCCTTTTGAGATAGAATCTCACTCTGTCACCCAGGCTGGAGTGCAGTGGTGCAATCTCAGCTCACTGCTACCTCTGCCTCCCAGGTTCAAGTGATTCTCGTGCCTCAGCCTCCGGACTAGCTGAACTACAGGCGCATGCCACCACATCCTGCTAATTATTTGTATGTTTATTAGAGATGAGGTTTCACCATCTTGGCCAGGCTGGTCTTGAACTCCTGACCTCAAGTGATCCGCTATCCTTGACCTCCCACACTGCTGGGATTACAGGCACAAGCGGCTGCACCTGGCCTTGACTCGTGGTTTTAAGCTTCCTATGGGTCCCGATGGAGAATGGAAGCGGGACCTCTGAGACCAGGCAAAAGGCGGCTGTGGAGTCCAGGGGAGGGATGGTGGCAGGAGAACGGGTAGCGGATATGGCCAGGAGCAGTTGGATTCAGGGTGTATATTTTGGAGGCAGGGCCGAGGGACTCTTCTGTGGGGTTAAGTGGGCAGGGAGAGGAATTGAAGATTCTGCCCTTTCTCTGTCCTGGTGACTCATGACCAACCTAGAACAGTGTCTGGCAGCTATATGTTCTTCATTACTGTTTGTCGCCTCAACAAATGAGGTGCAGTTTGACCTTAATTTGGAGATGAGGCTACTGGGGATGGAGACCGGCTGGGAAAGGGGACCCCGGGGAGATCTCACCCAGGAGGAGTGGTTTGCAGGAGGCCAGAGACCCAGCCGGCCTGGGGACTTTGGACTTAATCTGGGTTTGAGGAGAACTTGGCAGTGATAGTGTGAGGCCTGCACAGCTCCCAGGGGGTTCCAGCCTCAAAGGGTCCTTACCACATACCCATAGCTCCTTTCTGCACATTCCGCCCACCAGGGCCCAGGGAAGCTGGATTCGAGATCCTGGCCTGAGTCTCTGAGCACCACCTGGTTGCATCCAGTTTGTCCCGGGCCAGGTGATGCCATTCTGAAGGGCAGTGGTAATGGCTTGGTACGAGCTGGCTTCCAGAGACAAACTGCCTGGGTTCAAATCTGGGCTGTGGGGCTTTTACAGGCACATTTCTTTCTTTTATTTTTATCTTTTGAGACGGAGTCTTCCTCTGTTGCCCAGGCTGGAGTGCAATGACGCAATCGCGGCTCACTAGAGCCTCCGCCTCCCAGGTTCGAGTGATTCTCCTGCCTCAGCCTCCTGAGTAGTGGGGATTGCAGGCATGGACCACCACGACTGACTCATTTTTATATTTTTAGTAGAGGTGGGCTCTCACCAAGTTGGTCAGTCTGGTCTTGAACTCCTGACCTTGTGATCTGCCCACTTCACAGGCGTGAGCCACCGCGCCTGGCCATTTCTTAACCCCTCTGACCCTCAGTTTCCCCATGTAGAAAGTTGACTGGTGCCATGATTAAGGCAGACTCTTCTACTGTGGACCCTCCCCTGCCAAATGTCTCCTGCAGACCCAAGGACTGTGGCTACCATGCGTAAGCCCCGCTGCTCCCTGCCTGACGTGCTGGGGGTGGCGGGGCTGGTCAGGCGGCGGCGCCGGTATGCTCTGAGCGGCAGCGTGTGGAAGAAGCGCACCCTGACGTGGAGGTAGGTGGCTGGGCCACCCGAACCCTGGGCGGGACTGCCGGGCCCCAGCTTTGAATGGTTGTCTGCACCCTCCACGGCCACCCTTACGCCTCGCTCCCCTCTCCCCAGGGTGCGTTCCTTCCCCCAGAGTTCCCAGCTGAGCCCGGAGACCGTGCGGGTCCTCATGAACTATGCCCTGATGGCCTGGGGCATGGAGTCAGATCTCAAATTCCATGAGGTGGATTCCCATCAGGGCCAGGAGCCTGACATCCTCGTCGACTTTGCCAGCGCCTTCCACCAGGACAGCTACCCCTTTGACGGGGTGGGGGGCACCCTAGCCCATGCCTTCTTCCCTGGGGAGCACCCCATCTCTGGGGACACTCACTTTGACGATGAGGAGACCTGGACTTTTGGGTCAAAAGGTAAAATCTCCTCTCTTATGAGAGATCCTCTCCCGGTCTGGTCTTAAGAATATGTTTTCTGTTGTGTGTTTTGTTTAAGAGACAGGGTCTCGCTCCGTTGCTTAGGCTGGAGCACAGTGGTGCAATCATAGCTCACTGGAGCCTTGAACTTCTGGGCTCAAGCAATCCTCCCACCTCAGTCTCCAGAGTAGCTGGGATCACTGGTGCACACCATCGTACCTGGCTATTTGTTTCACTTTTTGTAGAAACAGGGTCTCACTATGTTGCCCAGGCTGGAGTACAGTGACATGATTACGGCTCACTGCAGCTTCACCTCCTGGGCACAGGTGATCCTCCCTCCTGGGCCACCCACGTAGCCAGGACCACAGATGTGCACCACCACAACTGGCTAGTTTTCAAATTTTTTGTAGCACTATGTTGCCAGGCTGGTCTTGAACTCCTGGGCTCAAGTGCTCAAGTGATTCTCCCACCTTGGCCTTCCAAAGCCAAGGGATTATAGGGATTATAGGCGTGAGCCAGCACTCCTGGCCAAGAATTAGGTTTAAATTATATTTATTGATGGGGGCTCTATGAACTGGGGTCTCCAGAGAAAGAGAACCAATAGGATGTGTGTGTGTGTGTGTGTGTGTGTGTGTGTGTATAAAGAGATTTATTTTAAGGAATTGGCTCCCGGGGATTGTAGGGGCTAGCAAGTCCAAAATTTGTTAGGCAGTTACAGTCTGGAGGCAAAATTTTTTGCTCTCCAGGAAACCTTAGTTTTGCCTTTAAGGCCTTGAACTAACTGACTGGCTGTGCCCCCACCCCGCCCCCAGCCACACTGTGGAGTGTGATCTGCTTTACTTAAAGTCAACTGATTGTAGATGTTAATTGCATCTACAAAGCACCTTCACCATAGCATCTAGACTGGTGTTTCACCAACCAGCTGGGCATGACAGCCAGGCCAAATTGACACACACAATGAACCATCACAAAGCCCTGTCAGCTGAGGCTAGGGGTTACAGAGACAAAAACACATCTTTGCCCAGCAGCTGAGTCAGAAGAGTGACTGGCAATGACAACACCCACAGTGACACAGCTGCACAGAATCCCAGCAGAGGAAGTCCTCAAACCTGCAGGGGCTCAGAGATGTTGGCTCAAAGCTCTTGGGCAAGGGGAGACTTCCTGGAAGAGGTGACTTCATTGCCTCAATATATATATGAATATCGGCTGGGTGCAGTGGCTTGCGCTTGTAATCCCAGCACCTTGGGAGGCTGAGGTGGGTAGATCACCTGAGGTCAGGAGTTCTAGACCAGCCTGACCAACACGGTGAAACCCAGTCTCTACTAAAAATACAAAGAATTACCCGGGTGTGGTGGTGGGTGCCTGTAATCCCAGCTACTCGGGAGGCTGAGGCAGGAGAATCACTTGGACCTGAGAGGCAGAGGTTGCAGTGAACCGAGATTGTACCATTGTACTCCAGCCCGGGCAACAAGAGCAAAACTCCATCTCAAAAAATTATATATATATATATATATATATGTATATGTGTATGAATATCCACACATACACACTAAGCACCTACTAGCACAAGACAAGATGGACAGAGTTCTGCTCTCCCCAGGTACACAGGGTTGGGATACAATAGGAAAGCAGTGAGCCAGCTGAGTCAGGGGTACGAGGAGCCAATGCACAGGGAAATGCCCTAGGACATCCGAGGCCAGAAGGCAAACATGTGGCATCAGAAGGCGGCAGGTCCTGGATCACTAAGGGCCTAGAAAGCATGTGGAAGACTTGGGACAACGGGGGAGTCATTAAGGGGTTTTGCATTCTAGACATATCACCAGCTTCAGTCGGGGGCCAGGGGTAGGATTGAGATCTGGCTGGATTCTGGGACGGGGAGATGAGGTTAAGGCCCTTGGAGCATGGCTGTTAATGCACGTGGGAATGCAGGTGGGGAAGCGGGAAGGGGAGGAGCAGGCTGGCAGAAGCCCGGCACACGTGCTGATCTGGGTGTGAGTCTGCAGTGCACCCGGGCTGGCCATGCAGGTGGGGCATGGGGAGTTGAGGATCCTGCCCTAGAGTTTGGACTCCTCTGTCTGAGGTCAGGTTCCCCAGAGGTGGAGCTCCAGAGGGAAATTCTTGTGCCAGCAGTTTCTCGGGGGCCATGTGCTGAGGGGAATGGGAAGCAGAAACAGCCTAGAAGCTGAGTGAGGATGTGGTCTCAGCTGAAGAGGAGCCTGATCCTCTGGGAGCTCTGCAGCAGGGATAGCAATTCAGGGGAGGTGGTTCTGCCTGAGGACCCCTGAATTGTAGCGTCATATTAAATGCATTGGCTGTGGGCTGCTGGAGAGCCTGAGTGACCAGGGAAGGTCGCAGCCGGGGAGGGTGCCTAGGCCCTGTCTAGGTTTGGGTGAGGCAAACCTAGGACTGGGTGAGGCAAAGGCTGGGGAGGCTGTGTGCTGCAGCATTAAGATACAGGCTTCAGACCAGATGCAGTGGCCCACACCTGTAATCCCAGCACTTTGGGAGGCCGAGGCGGGCCGATCACCTGAGGTCAGGAGTTCGAGACCAGCCTGACCAATATAGTGAAACGCTGTTTCTACTAAAAACATAATAATTAGCCGGGCGTGGTGGTGCATGCCTGTAATCTCAGCTACTCAGGACGCTGAGGTAGGAGAATTGCTCAAACCTGGGAGGTGAAGGTTGCAGTGAGCCAAGATCCCGACACTGCACTCCAGGCTGGGCGACAGAGCAAGACTCCGTCTCAAAAAAAAAAAAAAAAAAAGAAAGAAAGATAAAGAAAAAGATATGGGCTTCAGGTGGGCATGGTGGCACATGGTTGTGGTGTCAGCTACTCAGGAGTCTAAGAGAGGAGGATTGCTTGAGCTGGGGATGTTGAGGCTGCAATGAGCTGTGTTCCCACAACTGCCCTCCAGCCTGGGTGACATAGTGAGACCTTGTCACAAAAAAGAAAGAAAAAAAGAATGTGGGCTTCAAAGTTGAACTCAAGTAAGTCAGGGAACTTCCTCTTGTAATGAACAACTTCCTTAACCTCATTGTACTCAGGTTCCTCGCCTGAGAAATTCGATGAGAATGGTACCTGCTGGCGGACTGGGCTTGCTGATGAAATAAGCGATTCACCCACACCTCTCAGCACAGAGCCTGGGCCGGGTCACATACTGTGCCTTGCCAGCTGCTATCGGAGCTGGGCTAGTGGCCACCTTGTGAGCCAGCAGTCCATGGGGGTTGGCGAGCTTCTGGGAGGAAAGGGTGGAACGTGAAGTCCAGGTGCAGAGCTATGGAGAACCCCACCACAAAGCAGTAGGTGGCAGGGGAGGAGGACTCAAAAGAGATGGAGAAAGACTGAGCCCAAAAGTGATCAAGAACAAGAGTGAAGGAGGAAGTGGTCAGCCGAGGCTGGGGCAGCAAAAAAGCCCAGTAAGTTAGATGGGCCTGTGTTTAGTTATCCAGGGACAAAGTGACTTTTTCAGTGCCTGTAAGCCCGGCAGGTTGGGAAGAATTTAGGCCACAGGGGGGTTAGGCGTGAGAGGAGCGGAGGAAGTGAAGATTGAGTTGAGACCCCTGGCTACAGAACTTGACCGGGAAGGGAGAGCAGAGTGCAGCACGGGTGTGGGGAGGGAGTGGGTCCAACGAGCGTCTTAGGGTAAGGGAGTCATGAACACTCAACACTGGATGAGCTGATACAAAGAAAGGGATGGGGGATGGATGGATAGACAGATGCATGCACAGAGGTGGAGATGGATGGACAGATGCAGGCACAGAGGCAGGGATGGATGGATAGACGGATGCATGCACAGAGGCAGGGATGGATGGATAGAGGATGCAGACACAGAGGCAGGGATGGATGGATGGACGGATGCATGCACACAGGCAGGGATGGATGGATGGACGGATGCAGGCACAGAGGCAGGGATGGATGGATGGACGGATGCATGCACAGAGGCAGGGATGGATGGATGGATGGATGCATACACAGAGGCAGGGATGGATGGATGGATAGATGCATGCACACAGGCAGGGATGGATGGATAGAGGATGCAGGCCCAGAGGCAGGGATGGATGGATGGACGGATACATGCACAGAGGCAGGGGGATGGATGGACGGATGCATGCACAGAGGCAGGGATGAATCGATAGAGGATGCAGGCCCAGAGGCAAGGATGGATGGATGGATAGATGGATGCAGGCACAGAGGCAGGGATGGATGGATAGAGGATGCAGGCACAGAGGCAGGGATGGATGGGTGGGCCTGGATGGATAGATGGGGGTAGGACTTTCTTGTCCTGGAGGAGGTGATCAAGGCTAAGTCCTCACACCAGGCAGGGCGGGAGGCAGGAGGTGACTGTGGAGATCTGCAGCTATGTGCCCCAGTGCACCAGAAGTTACAGATGACATCGATGTCCTGTCCTGATAAAACAGGAAACATTTGTCATTCGAGTGTTGGAGGCTGGGGCTGGGTGGAAGCTTGAGGGGCTGCGGGCCTGGCATGGAGCTGCCTGCCAGAGCCTGGGGCAAGGCTGATAGGAGGTGCCCCTGTGGACTGCCCTCTAGGAATCTCATGGGGCTGGGTCTGCACAGTTGTGCTTGTGTAATTTCCCCCAGATGAATGGCGTGACAAGGGTGCAGGAAGAGGTGCAGGGCCCGGAAGACTAGTGTGGCCAAGGAGAGGCAAGGCAGGGAAGAAAGTGAGAGATGACTGATAGCGCCCTGAGACACCAAACTTCCCCCAGTTTCTCAGAAAAAGGACTCAGAGGAACAAGAGAACGTACAGGCAGCATGGAAATTAATCAGTGCGATTGTGATTTCACCAAGACCATTGAAGCCCCTGCTGAGAGGCAGGCCGGCGGAGCCAGGGGACCTGGCCACTACCTTGAAGTCTCTATACCTCAGTTTCCTCCTTTGTAAAATGGGCATAGGAGACAGGTTTGATGAGAAGTAAATGAGAATGTGTTTGCGGCCGGGCGCGGTGGCTCACACCTGTAATCCCAGCACTTTGGGAGGCTGAGGTGGGCGGATCACGAGGTCAAGAGATCGAGACCATTCTGGCCAACATAGTGAAACCCCATCTCTACTAATACATAAAAATTAGCTGGGCGTGGAGGCGCGCATCTGTAGTCCCAGCTACTCAGGAGGCTGAGGCAGGAGAATTGCTTGAACTCGGGAGGCAGAGGTTGTAGTGAGCTGAGATCGCGCCACTCCACTCCAGCCTGGCCCCTGGTGACAGATCGAGACTCTGACTAAAAAAAAAAAAAAAAGAAAACGTGTTTGCTACCCCTCTCAGGACTCACGTTTCATGCTTAGACACTCAGCAGTGGCTTTAGGGACCGAGAGAAATTTGCTTTTCACCAGGTCGTTACCTATGAATCTGCCTGAACACTGCTGACCTTAGAGCTGGTTGTGAAACAGATCGGCATGGGGTCATCGGTGCCTCCCTGTGGTGCTGCCAGGCTGTGTCTCTGTCTTGGTCTCTTTTGGCCTCTGGCCTCTCAGCAGCGGGAGCAGGAGCCGGCAGGCAGCTCACGAATCGATGAGCTGGGCTTGCAAAGCGTCTTGGTCCTGGCAGTCCTGGCGCCCAGGCTGGGTCCCGAGGGAAGAGGCTGCTGTGGTGAGAAGAGGCTGGGAGCGAGGCCAGGCGCTGGGGCCAGCAGGCTGTGGTCTGAGAATGCCTGCCTGCTGGAGGAGCTCCGTGTTTCCAAGCAGATGGAGGGAGACCTGAGTAGGGGTGGTAAAGGGTGGGGAGATGAGGGGCTGAAGCGGTGGGCAGGGAGATGGGGGAGGGGGAATGGAGGACTCAAGGGATATGGGGAAGGAATGTGCCTCAAGGAGGGATGGGGGCAGGAATGGGGGAAGGTCTTGGGTTAAGGACAAGGACCTGCATCCCCAGCAGATATGAGTGGCAAGGGGAGATGGGTGCGGGTCGCTGACCACAGACTGGAGCTGTGGGGAGGGGATGCTCCCAGGGCTGGCACTGCCTGCAGAGAATGGCCCACACCTTGTAGGTTCCTGCCCCAGCCCCACCGCCCCCTCGAGTTTCTTTTCTTTTTTTTTTAAGATGGGGTCTTGTTCTGTCGTCCAGGCTGGAGTGCAGTGGGACAGTCATGGCTCGCCCTCCTGGGCTCAAGCAATCCTCCTGCCTCCCTGCCTCAGCCTGGGACCTGAGTAGCAGGGACCATGGGCATGTGCCACCACTCCTGGCTAATTTTTTGATTTTTTTTTTTATAGAGACAGGGGTCTCCTTATGTTGCCCAGGCTGGTCTTGAACTCCTGGACTCAAGCAATCCTCCCACCTGGGCCTCCGAAAGTGCTGGGATTACAGGCGTGAGCCACCACACCCAGCTCTTCCCTGTCAAGTTTCTCTGCACAAAGTGTTCCCTTTTCAGGGGAAGGGCCCATCTGTTTGTGTAAGATCGCCCCTTCCTCTGTGTGTTCTCTGGGTCTCTTCAGCCTGTGGCCCAGTGTCCAGCACCACCATGCTGACTGGGTGACTGGAGACAGGGATGATGGAAGGTTGGGGAGGGCCTAGGCAGGGGAATCTGGGACCATCTCTGGAGGGTGTCCTGCTGTTCCTGTTGGCCTTCCTGTGCCCCGCCTTCCCAGTGCAGGGGTGGCCTCAGCTCCTGCCCACTTTCCCCTGCAGACGGCGTGGGGACCGATCTGTTTGCCGTTGCTGTGCATGAGTTCGGCCATGCTCTGGGCCTGGGCCACTCCTCAGCCCCCAACTCCATCATGAGGCCCTTCTACCAGGGCCCGGTGGGTGACCCAGACAAGTACCGCCTGTCTCAGGATGACCGCGACGGCCTGCAGCAACTCTATGGTAGGGGGAGGGAGCCTGCCCCAAACCATCACGTGCCCTGCCCAGTGTCCTCTGCAGCAGGGCCAGGGGACCCACACTTTCCTGACTCTTTCTCCACAGGGAAGGCACCCCAAACCCCATACAACAAGCCCACAAGGAAACCCCTGGCTCCTCCTCCCCAGCCCCCCGCCGTGCCCCCAGACACGTGAGTCCCCCACCAACTGTGACCTTGGGTGATCTGCTGCCCAGCCTCATGCCCTCCGAGATGGGGATAGTAGGGTCCCTGCCTTGGAGGAAACGAGCCCCCAGTCTCTGCTCACCTCTCCTTTCCTCCCCAGCCCATCCTCCCCCATCCCTGATCGATGTGAGGGCAATTTTGACGCCATTGCCAACATCCGAGGGGAAACTTTCTTCTTCAAAGGTGAGTGGTGAGTCATTTCTTGTGTCCCCTGACCTCACATATGTTGACTTCCTACCCACTTCAAGTGACCCACTGGGCCTGTGGGCTTACCCTGGAAGTGAAACTTTTTTTTCTTCTCCTTCTTTGGGACAGGGTCTTGCTTTGTTGCCCGGGCTGAAGTGCAGGGGTGTGATCATAGCTCACTGCAGCCTCAAAATACTGGGCTCAAGCGATCCTCCCACCTCAGCCTCCCTAGTAGCTGGGACCACAGGCGCAGGCCACCATGCCTTGCTAGTAATTTATTTTGTATTTTGTAGACATAGGGGTCTCACTATGTTGCCCAGGCTGGTCTCAAAATCCTGGCTCAAGTGATTCTCCCATCAGCCTCCAAATGTGCTAGGATTACAGGTCTGAGCCACTAGGCCCGACCAGTGCGACTTTTAGTGCTAAAAAGGGAAAAGCCCCGAGCAGGCCAGGATGGGCTGGTCACCCTAGATCCACTGCACTCTTGATTTCCAGATGGGACCCTTCCCACCCAGCCACACACCCTGGGGGAGGAGATCTCCTGCTATTTCATCCTTTCTGCCGACCCTTTCGTCCCTTGCAGGCCCCTGGTTCTGGCGTCTCCAGCCCTCGGGACAGCTGGTGTCCCCGAGGCCCGCGCGGCTGCACCGCTTTTGGGAGGGTCTGCCCGCCCAGGTGAGGGTAGTGCAGGCCGCCTATGCCCGGCACCGAGACGGCCGAATCCTCCTCTTTAGCGGTGAGTGGGGCGGGCGGCGGGGCTCGCTGGGGCCGGCGCGGGGAGCCCACCCTGACCTCCCGGCCTCCGTTCTGCAGGTCCCCAGTTCTGGGTGTTCCAGGACCGGCAGCTGGAGGGCGGGGCGCGGCCGCTCACCGACCTGGGGCTGCCCTTGGGGGAGGAGGTGGACGCTGTGTTCTCGTGGCCACAGAACGGGAAGACGTACCTGGTCCGAGGCCGGCAGTACTGGCGCTACGACGAGGCGGCGGCGCGCCCGGACCCCGGCTACCCTCGTGACCTAAGCCTCTGGGAGGGCGCGCCCCCCTCCCCCGACGATGTCACCGTCAGCAACACAGGTGGGGAGCGCGGGGACCTGCGGGTTACTGGGCCTGGGGGTGGGGAGAGGGGTGCAGGGAATGCGAACATGGAGGCCACCCTGAGGGGATGGGGGTCTTTGGGCAGCAGGGAGGGGCGGGGCGGGGCGGGCCCAGGATTCAGGCTCTGCTCCCCCAGGTGACACCTACTTCTTCAAGGGCGCCCACTACTGGCGCTTCCCCATGGGCAACATCAAGTCCGAGCCGAATGCCCCCCAGCCCATGGGGCCCGAGTGGCTGGGCTGCCCCGCCCCCAGCGCTGGACCCCGCGCCCCCAGGCCCCCCAAAGCGACCCCGGAGTCCAGAGGCTGCGATTGTCAGTGCGAGCTCAACCAGGCCTCAGGACGGCGAGCCACGGCCCTCCCGCTGCTCCTCCTGCCCCTGCTGGTGGGAGGTGTCGCCTCCCGCTGATGGGCCCATCCCGACGGAACAGCGCCCTCCACGGCCGAGTCACCCGCCGCTGGACCTGGTTGGGGGTTGTGAGGCGCTGTGGAGGTCCCTTGTCTGTTCCCAGGCGGATCTCCCGCGGAGGCGGCGGGGACTGGTGGCTCCTAGCGCTGGTGCCCTTGGCGCTGGGCTCAGCCTCCGCTGTGTCGGGCGCTCTCGGCGCCACCTCCAGAGCCCGCGCCAGGGGGCGCCCGCGCGCCGAGACCATGCGTCGGTCACGCCCCCGTCCTTCCTCCCCGAAGCCGCCAGGGGGCAGTCGGACCCTCCCGAGCCCGGGGTCACCCGAAGGGAACAGCTGTCCCCCGCAGCGCGCAGCCTTCGCAGGACCATCCTTTTCCGGAAACAGCCAGCTTTTCTGCGAGCGCACTCCCAGGACTCTCCACAGCCCCGCCCCGCCTGACCACTGCGCCTGGCGTTCCTGGATCATTAGAAGACAGGACTGACTGTGAAGCTGGTCTCTCTCCCACCAGCCCCTCTCCCACCCGCAGTTTCTCACCCCGTTCTGCTCCCACGACGCCCTCCTATAGTCACTGCCACATTGGTGGAGACGCAGGACTCAGATCCGGACCCAGCCCAGAGACCACCCATGAGGACCCATGCTCCATATCTTGGGTGGTGGCATCAGTGGCTGGAGGGACCCTATTAACCTGGTTTCTGCCCTCCCCAGGCCACCCAGCCTGGGCACCTTCCTGGTCCCAGAACTGCCTCCCATTTAATTGGGCACCCTTCTATCCCCAAGAAGCCCTTCCCTGCTTGCACCCTGCAGAGAACAGCGTGGCTCCCATCAACTCAACACTGGTGGAAAGACGGGGACGAACCCTGGCTCAGGCGCAGTCACTGCCTCCTCAGCACTCCTGGGTGGCTCTAGTTCTAAAGTGAGGGGTGGGTGGAACCTGGGGCCACCTCATTCACCCTGTCCCCACTCCCCACAGATTGAAGATCTAAATGCTTCCTTCTAGAACTTTTTTTCTAGACTATTCCACATCAGAATCACTGGGAAATTTAAATTTGCAGATCCCACACCTCACCCTGAATCCTCGCTCAGGGTGGGGTCAGGAAACGCATTTTCACTAGTTGGGGGCATTGTGGGGGCCAGCCGCTGGCTGTCTCCTGGCATTTCTGTGGCTCTGAGGTGTTCCCCAACCCAGGACCAATCTCTTCAAATCTTCTCTGCAGAGCCACACTGACGGCCTGACCTCCATGGGTAGAGTCACTTAGGGGCCACTTCCTAGGTTGCCATCCAGCCTCAGTGGCCCCACAGTGCTTCCTGGAGCCAAGGCTGTGGGCAGCCACTGGGAAGGGTTGCCCCAGTTGCTCATACAAACAGATCAGCTTCAGGATGGAAGGGAGGAGGCTTTGGTCATTTACCTGGGAGTTCTAGGCTGCTAGGAAACGATTTGGGCCTGTGTCAGTTTCTTTTCCATGTATGAGGAGGGGGAAACTTGTATTTTAGAAGCTTATTCATCCCACTCAGGACAATAAAAATGAATAGACAGCCCAGGCACAGTGGCTCACGCCTGTAATCCCAGCACTTTGGGAGGCCAAGGTGAGTAGATCACGAGGTCAACAGATGGAGACCATCCAGGCCAATATGATGAAACCCCGTCTCTACTAAAAATACAAAAATTAGCTGGACATGGTGGCACTGGCCTGAAGTCTCAGCTATCTGGAAGGCTGAGGCAAGAGAACTGCTTGAGCCCAGGAGGCAGAGGTTGCAGTGAGCCAAGATTGGGCCACTGCACTCCAGCCTGGTGACAGAAGGAGACTGTCTGAAAAAAAAAAAAAGAAGAAAAAAGAATAGACAGAAATCCTTCTTCTGAGCATTGATGGACCTGGGGAGAAATGTGGTCGTGGTGGGAACTGGACTGACCTGAATCTCCTTGCTTTGCAGAAGAAGGAATCCAGGGTTGATGGAGAATCTAAAAAGAAAGAGTTGGGGAGGTTCGGTGTCTCATGCCTGTAATCCCAGCACTTTGGGGGGCTGAGGCAGGCAGATCATTTGAGGTCAGGAGTTTGAGACCAGCCTGGCCAACATGGTGAAACCCTGTCTGCACTAAAAATATATTTTAAAAAAATTAGCCCGGCATGGTGGTGCACGTCTGTAATCCCAGCTACTCAGGAGGCTGAGGCAGGAGAGTTACTTGAACCTGGGAGAAGGAGGTTGCTGTGAGCCGAGATTGCACCACTGCACTCCAGCCTGAGAGCAAGACTGCGTCTCAAAAACAAAACTAAAACTAAAAATAATAAGAAAAAGAAGAAGAGTGGGAGAAGGAAGCAGAGAGGAACCCAAAAGTTGGTTATGAGTCACCCAGCGGAGGGATGGCCACTGTGGAACTGAGACTGCCTCATGACTCCATGTAGAGTTCTACAACCTTTAAAGCTTTATGTCTGCTACACAAAAATGTCATGTGAAAGTGATTACTTTTATTTTTTAAATGGTGTCCTTTAAAAATGGTATGTTCTTACCGGGTTCGGTGGCTCACGCCTGTAATCCCAGCATTTGAGAGGCCTAGGTGGGTGGATCAATGGAGGTCAGGAGTTCAAGACCAGCCTGGCCAACATGTTGAAGCCTTGTGTCTACTAAAAATACACAAATTAGCCAGGCATGATGGTATGTGCTTGTCATTGCACCTACTCAGGAGGCTGAGGCAGGAGAATTGATTAAACCTGGGAGGCAGGGGTTGCGGTGAGCCAGGATCACACCACTGCACTTCAGCCTGGGTGACAGAGTGAGACTGCGACTCAAAATAAATAAATAAATAAAATAAAATAAAAAATAAGCCGGGCGCGGTGGCTCATGCCTGAAATCTGAGCTTTTGGGAGGCTGAGGCGGATCACAAGGCCAAGAGATCAAGACCATCCTGGCCAGCGGGGTGAAACACAGTCTTTTTTTTTTGTAAAAATATAAAAATTACCTGGACATGGTGGCAGGCGCCTGTAATCCCAGCTACTCAGGAGGCTAAGGCAGGTGAATTGCTTGAACTCAGGAGTGAGAGATTGCAGTGAGCAGAGATCGTGCCACTGCACATCAGGCTGGGCCACAGAGCAAGACTCCACCTCAGAAAAAAAGGAAAGGAAAAAAATTAAGAAAGTGGATGAGTGGTTGTCCATGGAAATGAGGATTGGTGGTGATGTCTCAGAGGGCAGAATTTCTCTCAGGTGATGAAAATGTTCTAAAATGGATGGTGGTGATAGTCACACAGTTCTCTGCTTTGCATTGCACAGCTTAACGAGTAAATTGCATTGCTTGTGAATTATGTCACCATAAAGCTATAAAAACGGGGTACAGTCTGGATGGATGACAAGATGCCTTTGGAAGGTGGCCTTTGTGAGAGTCACAGAGGGGCTAGGGTTGCCGGGCAAGAGACAGTCTCTTGGAGCTGAAGCCTAGAGCAAGACTTTTAGCTGGTGCAGGAGTGGCTTCCTTCTCTTTTGCACTCTACAGTTCACAGATGGCTCAGGGAAAGATCTGGACTTCCTAACTGTGGAGAGGAGGCTGCAAGCAGTGGAACGGACTCCTAAGTGGCAGGCAGGGGACAACCAGTGTCTAGTTCACCCAAGTGAAGCTTTCACCAG